>VWZZ01005757.1:105114-123847 GCA_013399095.1 Psophia crepitans | reverse complement strand
CTCTTCTCTTCTCTTCTCTTCTCTTCTCTTCTCTTCTCTTCTCTTCTCTTCTCTTCTCTTCTCTTCTCTTCTCTTCTCTTCTCTTCTCTTCTCTTCTCTCTTTTCTCTTCTCTTTTCTCTTCTTCTCTTTTCTTCTCTTTTCTCTTCTTCTCTTTTCTCTTCTTTTCCCTCTTAGCTTCTCTCTACTTCTCTTTCTGTCTCTCCCTCTTTCTGTCTCTCTCGTTCTTTCTCTTCTAAAAGTTCTATGTTGAGAAAAACACAGGTCAAGAACCAATAGAGGTTTCTATAATTTTGAAAACTCCTAGTCCTACAATTGTGTATGACTACTGATGTCTTCAACTATAAAACTGCATTACTTTAAAAATCTGTTTTCAAGAAATAAAGTGCAAAAAAAAATAGCTGTTAATGGACATAAATAGGAAATAATTCATGTTTTTAAAGCAAAACTATTGAGTTATATTTTTTAGATTCTGATCAAAAATATATCTTTACTAGTTATAAGACAATTAAGCATGGAAAAAATATTTTAAATTATATTCAGAGGCCACAGTATGAAACAAAAATGTGTCCTGAATATGCTAGCAAAGCAACATTTATTCTATAAAAATGAGTCTCATAGATTAGATTCTAGGGACACAATACTAAAAGCAGCACCTATACAGTTATGGCGCCTTTGTCTTTCAAGTGTTAACTCAGTTTGCCCCTTAGATCGTGTGATCAGTTCACCATAGAAGAGCTCATTGCCAGGACAATCTTTGGTACCACAGTGTAAAACTATCCCATACGTATTTATTGGAGATGCACACACGTGCCCAGTACAACTACCTGTACAAAATTTTTCAAAATTTGAGAGTATAAATGTCTGTTTCACTTAATATTTTTTTTCCTCCCCTGAGACTATCCTTTAACTTTCCAGTTATAATTTATAGCCTTACATGCTTTCACACAGCTTTTAATACACTTCAGTGAATTATGCTTAGAAATTGCTGCTTTAAGTTATCCTGAGAGCCCTCTAACCCAGCAATATACTTCTGAAAGCTGTCAATATGAGGTGCTTGGACAGACAGTGCTTAAAAATTTCTGATTGCTAGTTATGAGGCTTATTAAATAACCAAATTTTAGGCAAAATGTTTTTTCTTGTGCTTTAGAGTATGATGGCATGGTGTTTACCCTGTCATAATCCTTTTGAAAAATCTTTTCAGTTGTAACACCAATATTCTTGTCACTTCTGTGAATCTTGCATCCCTTTTGATGTCCTAATAAATGCTTTAATAACATTCTAAAACAACAGCTTCTACAGGCTGATTCTAATACCTTGCACAGAGAAATCCTTTAAATCAATCTTGAATTTGTGACCTATTAATATTGTCAGTATGTCCTAGCGAGATACAGAGAAAAACCACGTATCTATAGAATTAATGTTTTTTCATGTTCTAATATGTATAAATTTACATTATACATTCTTAAAATCTCTATCTTCAATTTCTGCATGGGGTCCATTGCTTTCATAGGTGAGGGCACGAGCACAAGAAACTGCGGTCCTCATCTTCTGCCAAATGCAGTTAACTGTTCTGACTCCTTGGCTGCCATCCAAGAAAGATGCTGAGTTCAACAAGACAAGGATTTGATAATGCTTGGTACTGAAAATGGTTTAGATTAGACATTTTTTGTAAGTCTAAGGGAGATCTCAGCAGCTCTGGCACCCTTAGGAGGTTGCTTTTCTTGGCTAGGTATTTGCTATGCTACAGTGACTTCAGAGCAGTTAAATTGGTTATCACCCACCGGCCTGAAAAAGCTCAAAGGAAGCAGTTTCTGTCTAACTCCATGTGTATTTTCTATTATATCATTGGTACAGCGAGACTTTGGAAAAGTCCAAAGTTGCTCCTGTGAGACAGGAATAATAGCCTAGGCCAGAAAAAANACTGCCCTTCCCTCTGAGCATTTTTTTTTTTTAGTTACAGCCTTCAAACCCCTTCCTCGCCTGCACTGCTTCCTTGAGTTTTTGCATGTGGAGGTTACAGCAAATGTTCCATGTTGCTGGACTTGTCCTACATTTTGCATAGTTTAGCTCTGTATTTGGTTCTCTTCCCCATGGCACTTCAGAGAAAAATCTGGTTTCTCTCTTAAGAAAAAAACCCATTTCTTATTTCATACCCATATCTTATTTCATACACTGTAAGCAGCTCCTGGGAAATGAGGCAAAACATGCAAAGCAGGCAACCTACAAGGTGGTGTGTTGCAGTTGATATAAAAATACAGCTTCTTCCTTCCTTCCTTCTGCTGTCACACCCACCGAAAGCTGCTGAGGTCAGTCAGGCATGTCCCATCACTTGATGCTTTCCCTCTCCCTCCTACTCTGACAGCTCATCTGTGGATTTAATATCGCAAGATGGGGAGAAACTGTCATAGGGCAGTTCCCCACCTTATTACAACTGCAGTCATCTTCCTACTTGTACCTCTTCCCCATGGGCTTTTCTGATTTGGGCCGAAAGTCCTGTAGAGACCCTCTGGACAGTGAGATGTCTTATGGGCATACCTTTAAGTGTATGGATTTGAAAGCACTGCCTACATGATGCATCTCCACCGCATAATAGAGGTCAGGTACCTAAACATGATCTTTGCCTTCCTTGAGCCACAGAAGTAAATAAATAGCTGCTTTGAAAGATGTGCTGCTTTTCCAGTGATGGTGAAATACATCTCTTTTGTTATGCAGATGACCAGTGTAAGCATCCATACATGATAACAGACAAGTGTAGGCAATGCCTCCAGAGATAAGGAGAGCAATGCTTTACTCTTGGTATCAAAGCAAAGCAATCTTAGCAAATCACCCTCTTTCTTGGGAAAATGAGTGACTGCCTCTGAAAATCCTGTTGACAATTCCTTTTCCAGCCCAGCCTGCATTATTGTTAGCAAATCTGACCAGGTGATCAAGCACTCCTGATAGCCCAGCAGACTGGGATTCTCCCCTGTTGAGTCTGGGAAGGCAGGGAACGTGCAGTTTGCAAGGCAACCCCACTTCTTTGGGGAAACCCACTCTGACAATATCTTTTATGCTCTCCATTGTTTCTAAAAATCTTGTAACATATAATGAAAACATTAAATTTTTTTATAGTTTCAACCATGACTGTCACAACCATACTAGTGGTTACCAGGGCATATGAGGGTTTTTAGAGACTGACCACCAGATATGGAATAGGGAGATTTCCAGCTGCCCCTGGTATATGCACTGATCTCTGCCATGTCGCATTTGAAAGCCGAATGTGAAACAGTGCTACAGAGAGTGCTGATGTGCTTGCCACAGACTCCATGCATAGCAAGCAGCAATCCACTTGCACTTGGAAGCGATGTCTCCCAGTAATAGAAAGACCATGGTTTACTTTGCCTGAATGTGCTGTCTCAAGGCAGTTCTTTCAGTGCAGCCATATCTTAGTCTTGTATAGTTTACAGAGGCCAGTATCTCTGAGCAATCCAGGGATGGTAGGTAGTTTATGGAGGGAATGGCTACAGACTCAGAGGCATGAGCATCTGACAAAGACTTCTTCCTGACATGTGCTAAAGGCAAGTGTAAGGATATATATTGCAAAATAGCTCCTAAAACCAGATATCTGAGAACAAGGATGATCTAGGAAGATCTTTATCCTGATGAGCAGCTGACAAATAGGAAAAAAAAAGTCAGGAAGGAGCATGACAAGTAACACTTGGACGAAACAGAGAAGAAAGCAGTGATGGGAAGATCAGTTGTCCCCTGTGGTTTCTTCAGTACCACAAGTAGCATAAATGCTCACCATGAGAGAAAGACCTGCTCCTTTGCCTTGGTTTGTGAAACAGCAGTTTCTAAGCCTGGAGGAATGGGTGTCTTGACTCAGGGGAGATGACTGCTGCTGCAAAATGAGCGGTCCTGCGAGATCTGCATCGATTATTTCCCTTGCAAATAGTTCTTATGGAAAGCATGTGTCCAGGGCACTGATGTAAGAGAGGAGAGGGCAAATGAGAATGGTCATAAATTAGCAAGGCAATAAAGATTCAGATAAGTCTATTGTTAAGTCTTCTCTCCCCAAGTTTCTGTCTTCTGTGACTAATGACAGGGGGAAGAAAAAAAAAAAAGCAGCTGCTCTTGGACTGTTCTGAGAATTAACTGCAGACAAACTTTCCATTCCCCTTTTTGTAGGGAAAGTTGAATTAATGGTTTGTACTGAAAATCTGTGCTCTGTCTGCAGTGGTGCTTACCAACCATTAATTAAAACTTCATTTAAATATTTGTAACAATGAGGAAGAAAAATCTGTGGATGAAATTACAATAGTATGTTTATATTTTGCATAATGCTTTACATTTGGTGTTTTACTGTGAATTGAAAAATTCATGTTTAATTCAAAAGTGATTGAAAACCAGCTTGTCTTTGCTCTATACACATGCAGTATAGCATAGCTTTGTTCCAACAGGAACTGTGCTCCTCTTTCTGAAAGAAGAAGCAGTAGAAAACAGGCATGCTTCGTTACCCATGGGCAAGATCTGAATTCACCAGGAAGAAAAAGTCTATTAAGAAGTACATAGAAAAAAAATTTTGCTTAAAAAAAGAAGTTGTCATTGATTAACTTCAGCTTAAAGACTGACAGAATGTGTACTTGTGTGTATAAATATGGAATAACAAGAAAAATATAGAATTAAAAAGAGAGTAGTTCAGTGTGTGATAACCTAGAGTGGGTGGGGTTTTGTTTATTTTCTAAAACTTAGTAACTTCATAACATTTGTTATATTTCTTTTTAAAAACTGCAGTGTGCAATTATTTGCATGAAATCTCCCAGTAATTTCTTTTTGGCACATCCTTTCATTCAGCAACATGTAAGTCTTATCAGAAAAAAAAAAACAACCACCCCAATCTTTCTTATGTGTTCTTACTCTTCCCATTTTCTCGGAAAAGGTCTGATGCCGGACACAATGAAAGTGACAAGGGCTGGACTCAGGCAGTTTCTCTAATTGAAGCACTTTTTGTCTCTGCAGGTGACCCAACCACCTACGCAGAGGTGAATGTGAAATGGAGATCTGACAGGCCCGACAGCACACCCAACCCTACACATACAAGTACTGCAACACTTCACACTTTCTCATTATTATTTTATCCTCTTTGTATGCCATGATAAGTACATATTTCCATATAGTGGAGGAGTTGCATAGGGCCAGACACTCAAAGAGATGTTGATATGATCTAGGCAAACTGAGCTCCAAAACCTTTCCCACCCTGAAGGCTGCTGGTGACAGTGTTTGCAAAGTTAGCAGGTAGAGTCATAGGTCCCAGGTTTGCAGTTGGCTAAACTGTTTGTCCCTCAGTCCCAGCTAAGCCTGTGGGGGTTGGGGGCACCAGTGTCCCTTGCCTCAGGGACTCAGCCTAGCCAGCCTTTGGCTTGTGTCTGTGCGGGGGTATGGATTGCACCTAGGAGCAAAGGGTGGCCCCCGGGTCGCTGGGGCAAACCAGCTGCTTCCAAACCGCATAGCCCCTGGCCACTTGCATGCTTTGGGACCTGTGAGACTCGTTTGGTTCTGGTGTTCTGGCTCAGAAATGCCTGCATTTAAAAGGCTGTGTTGCACCTTGACAAATTAGCTTTTTTTTTTTTTTTAACAGCACAGCACAGAATGCATTGCAATATGCTGTGGAGAATGTAATAAGTGGTCTCACACAGACCATGACCGCTGGTGGGGATGCTGCTGGGTATCAGTTCTGGGCAGAGGGAATAAAACTTGACACTGCCCATGTTTGCACTGTGGGAAGGGAATGGTTCTCTGAAATATGACCAGCTTTCTTCTGAGAAGGGAACAGATAGTTCATCCCGGAAGCAAATGAACATGCACCATGGAGGCAGTGTGGACCACTGGAGGACCAGGACCTGGTAGCAGGTCAAACTGCCATTCCATGCCTCTAGTGAGTAGATCCACACAAAACACAGCAGCTCCCCACCCATTCAGCAGCCAAATAGCACACTTTTACAGGGCGTGGGACAGTATCCCTTTCTGTCTTTGTTGCAAGTGATTTTGATCCATTTTCCCTTGGTCCCCATTCCTGAGGGATGCTCAGAACACATGGTTAAAATTTATTCTGCAGTGGAGACACTCACAGTTTGTGAGAAAACCTTCTGTTGTTTTTTATCAACAATTTCCATATATTGTTTTACATTTCCAAACGCATTTAGGGTGAACGAAAAGCACGGAAACTGAGTTAATTTTAGAAAGTGATAGCTAGGGACGAAATTAGGTTATCTGACAAGTTCAGATAACTTGTGTCTATCCTTTCTTAAATGAAAATGTGAAGATACATTAAACTATTTTCTCAAACTGTAACCAGCCTTGAAAATAAATTTTGTTTTGCAAAGTGAAACCATACACTGGATATGAGTTTTAACTCTCTTGTATGAGGTGAAAATAAAGAGAAAGAAAGAAAATATTGCATTCATGTGATGCATAAGAACAATTAAGATATTTATAGAAAAAAAATGTTAGCTGCAGAAAATGCTAACTGAGACCAAATGTTTCCATTGCTGGGTTAATTTGGCCTTACCACAAGGAAAAAGAAGCTGAAAGCTTCACATGGTCTTTCTGATTAAAAGTGGCAGAGTCAGGCAGACAAGAGAGTGGACCAAGTGGAGATCTTGGTCCTGCTGTTACAAAGGCAAAACCAATTGACTGCCTTCATTTAAATGCCCTCTGATTTTATGCCAGTGAAACTGGGATTGGACTGCAGCATGAAAAGTACTGTCAGAAAGGTAGTTCTGACATATTGCCATTGGCCCATCAGTTTGTTGGCTGCCTTTTATACCCCAGTCATCAATTCCTCCCTTCTTTCTCTGTTTCTGCCTACACTGTCCATATTCCCAAGTTTTCAGAATTTTTTCCTAGGAGTATCAAAATCCATATATGCTATATATGGATAAATGCTATAGATGAGGTCTGTCTCTTCACATTCTTCACTGAAACCTCTTTAAAACCACAGAAGTCAGATGTTTGTTTTAATTCTGGTTTAGACTGGTTTGGTTGTTTTTTTTACCGTGCAGACCAGCCTGAAAGGTGTTAAGGAATAAGGATCTAAAGAACACAGGCACAGAGATCCTGAACAGGATTACAGCTGGCAGAAAACAATGGAGGCAGGGATTTAATTACTAATTAAATACATGTTTCTTTGTTGTGCTTAAAAAGGATGATAATCTGGAAAAAGAGTCTCTAGAATTACAAATTACCTATAAAAACTTTTTTTTTAAATCCTGTATGTGAACTTCAGGATGTCCTTGTGACCCTTCAGTTGTGTAACCTCAGAAAAATAGCCCACGATAGGGTGATCATTGCAAGCCATTCTCCAAGGCAAAGGCAGGGTATATTCCAGAGTGAGACGCACTGGCAGCACTATGCAAGAGTTGCATGCAAACTGCGTGGCAAAGTGTTGACACAGCAGTGTTGGCAATGCCGTGCTCTGCCACAGAGGGTGACAGGTCACATTTTTAGGCATCTTCTCAAAAGCTATGATGATAAAAACAAGGACTGGCCAGGAAAAGGGTCTTCTCACCATGAAAATGTGGTTTCATATATAAACATGCATATATAAAGGTTTTATTTTCAACTAATAGCTAAAATACTACAACCCTCAGTTTTCCAGTTTTCAAGCATTTGTCCTTTGATTCAGAAAAGAATTTCCAATACCAGATTTAGCTTCTGCAGGTACATTTAGCTGAAAAAATCCAGAAAATGTTTTCAGTTGCATCTGCAGCACACTGAGGATACACACTTGCTCTTCACTGTTCTACAGGTGCTAGATCTACAGCACACATTCTAACATTCTGGTTGAAGGCTTAGCTAGAATGATTTCACATACTACTTTAACTCAGAACAAAAAGTTGACTTGCATCTGCCTGTGGTGAGACCCCTCTTCCTTGTCCCTTTGGCAGCGACCTGCTTGAAGAACTCACACTGGTGTTACATTGCTCTTGCAATGTACTTCACTGCAGTGATTCTGCTTGTCACCGTCATCGTCTTGGCAGTGAAATGTTACCAGCTCTGAGGCAGACCCTGCTGTCCTACTGACATACAGGGTAAGTCATTTTTAGCCGTGCTTGTATTTCCATACAATGTGCAAGGAAGTGTCCCAGACCAAATGCTAAAGTCGCTGTCACTCATTCAGCCAGCCAGCAATTCAGAGTCACACAAGATAACATCTAGCTCCCTGCTGCCTATGCATGCTGCACTTAATGGAGTGAGTTTGAACAGCCAGCAATTTTGGCAGAACAGTCTGCCAGAGCAAGTATTGGGTTCTGCTGCTTTTACTCCAAGGAAATTCATCACTTAATTGTAGGTGTCTCCCAGCTGTAGAGCGCAATAACCACACAAGCCAGCCATATCAGCAAACAAGCATGTGTCTGGGTGCAGCTGGAGGTGATTCCCATAGCCACTATCTAAGCCGGGATTGATACTGACCTGGTGAAGTGGCAGGAGACAAGCCAACTGTGTTGCTCAGTCTGGGATTTGAAGGAAACCAGGAGAACAGTTGTCTGATTCGGAGCACTAGGTGTGGATGGGAAGGTTTTCTCTGCAGGGCTGTTCACTGCCACTCCATTCTTGCAGAGCTGCAAAGTGTGTTTAATTGCCCCTCTGGGTCACTGTCCTTGGAAGCCATCACTGGCCATGCTGAAGACATCGTGCCCCATCCTGTGCCAGAACCAGTACCACTCTCACTGAGTGGCTCACTAGCCATATTTCCATTACCACCCCTCCATCCCAAGCTACAGCACTTCTTGACACGGTCCTCACGGCATACTCTTTACTCATAGGACACTCACAGCATGTTGAACTTCAGTAAGATACTCTACTTCTATTAGCTTTTGTCTGTTTCGTTTGCAGATAATTCACCTGGAGAAGGTTCTGCTTCTTCAACAAAACAAGACATAATGCTTGTTTACTTTTACATTATTTTCTCTGAAGAGACCTTCATGAAAAAAGACATGCTATCAGTCTCATCACTCTTCAGTGGTCTTCCAGGATCTCCATTAAACGTCTCACATCTCCAGTTATGGACAAAACATATGTTACTACTTCTACCTGGAATTTGCTTAATCCTGTAATACCAGCAACCACCTAATTACATTAGTGCGTGTATCAAGGCATGGGCTCAAGCTGCTGCATCAAAAATTGGATTTGGGTCTTGTCTAGACAACACAAATGACCACGTGGACCAGTTTGAGACATCACTTTTAATTCACACCTGACTTTATTTTGCAATAAGTTGCCACATAAATAAGCTTTTTGATTCCACATGTGCAAGTGCAAAAATTCATGAATAAAACAGGGAATGTGAAAGGTTGCACTGAACTTTTTTATGAAGCCCAGGTTTAGATGTGAACTTCTTCTTCTGACAGTCTTTAGTGGGATTTGAATGAAAGGGGTATTGAAGGTGCAAGAAACTATATCTGTTCAGTAGAAAAGTCTGTCTCATTCCCCCATTGGCTTGAAGAAAATTATTCTGATCTACTTGTCCAGAAGTGTTATCTCACAGAGATACAATATCTTGCTTCTGTCTTGTGCTAGTAATTAATTTTGTATTTGTTTTGTTGTTTGGTTTTTGGTTTTTTTTCCAAATGCCGTAGCCTCAGTTAAATCAGAGTCCTCCATTGGAACTAAGCCACCTCAGATTTCAATGCATTTGTTTGTAATTATTATTTTGCTCTGTTTTTATGTTATTTTCAGTGGTCATCAGTTGTTATAATTTCTTTGGAGCAGGCTGATGTCAATGATTTGCAGTCATTGAGTAGGAGGTGTCTGTATAGCAATTATTTCTAGAATTATTCCCTGTATCTAAACTTATCTGTACTTAAGCCATGTTGTTGCTATTGATAATGTACCTCATTTTTATGGTATATGCGCCATAAATCAATAAAGAGATTTAGTAAAGCACTTGACATGCTGGTGTTTGTTCTTACGTTAGTCAGAGTAGAAGAAAATTAACATTTAATATCTGTATGACTGTAATGCCTCTGAGCTGTTGGCGTGAAGCAGGATGCTCTTCTGGTAATTATGGTCTAAAGACAGAATCCCTGCCCCACAGAGTGAAGCACCAAAGTAATGGTAGAAGAAAATGGTTATGTTTTTCTTGAAATCATCATTTTGTTTCTCAGATGCTCTGACATAAATCCAGGTCTTCAAATACCAGTGGAGAAAGAAATGAGAGATAATAAAAGAAGAGGTGGAAGGTGACATTTTGACATTAAATGGATCTGCATGTCCTTGTTATTCACTAACCCGATCTGATTTTCGCTGGAAGATTCTTCAGGTATTTGTCTTTCACATCAGACTCTCAGATAACCACTACAACCAAATGAAATTGCCAGTTCAAATTACTGAGCTCCAGCTTTCTTTAGAAGCAGGAAAAACTCCACTGACTTTGAGAGCTAAATTGATGTGGGTTTGCATATAACTTGTGCAATAATAGCAGGTTATTGAAAAGGGATGCACAGCAGTAGCGGTCATTAGTTCCTGGCATACAGGCCCTACCAAGTGGAGTCTTCATATCAGAACAAGGAGCTGAAAACGCATCCACCCAAATGGAGGGAAAGGCATTTCAGGACCAATTAGACATCATCACTGATGTACTTAACTCCAGAACACCTACAATACATTGATGACATCATCGTATGGGGTGACAGCAGCAGCAGTTTTTGAGAAAGGGGAGAAGGTAATTCAAATCCTTCTGGAAGCCGGTTTTGCCATCAAATGAAGTAAGGTCAAGGGACCTGCACAAGAGATCCAGTTTTTAGAAATTAAGTGGCAAGACGGGCGTCGCCAGATTCCCATGGACATGGTCAACAAAATAACAGCTATGTCCCCAACGACTAACAAAAGAGAGACACAAGCATTCTTAGGTGGTGTGGGACTCTGGAGAATGCATATCCCAGATTACAGTCAGATTGTTAATCCTCTTGTTGAAGTGACCCAAAACAGGAATGATTTTAAACAGTGCCCTGAACAACAACAGGCCTTTGAACTCATCAATGCTTGGGCCAAAGAGCATGGTATCGAGTGGGTGTATCACATCCCCTATCATGCACCAGCTGCCGGTAAAGTCGAACAACGCAATGGAGTATTAAAGACTACACTGAAAGCAATGGGCGCTGTGACATTTAAAAAGCGGTATGAACATGTAGCGAAAGCCACCTGGTTAGTTAATACCAGGGGATCTGTCAGTCAAGCTGGCCCTGCTCAGTCAGAACTTTTACATACTGTAGAAGGGGATAAAGTCCCCATGGTACACGTAAGAAATCCGTTGGGGAAAACGGTCTGGGTTACTCCTGCCTTGGGTAAAGGCAAACGTATTTGTGGGATTGCTTTTGCTGAAGGACCTGGCTGCACTTGAGGGGCAATGCAGGAAGAAGTGGAAGTTCGACGTGTACCTCAAGGAGATTTGATTCTGGGTGTGAATAGCCTATAATTTGATTTGTATGGTGCTGATTATTATATGATAGTGCTTGTCATTATTATTTTCTCTAGCTATTTCTTTCAGTAAGAATCACCTAGACTGATGAAGAATGAGTTTCAAGAAACAGTCTCCAGGGATTTCCCTGAGATCAACATCATTCTGCTGTGCCCAACTTCACCCATCCTGATCTGCTGATTGATTGAATGCCACACCATTTTTCCTGTCCTGAAAGACTGTTATAATCAGGCCATGTTTAACAACTCGAATACGTGTGCTTTGTTACTGGAAGAGGCAGGTGAAGCTCTGCATTGACGAACAGATGAAAAGATCGCGGCTGGCCAAGCACCTCCTACCATAGTCAGGGGCAAGACTGGATTGTCCTCTGTTTGCCATCAAGAAGAACTTTAGCTCCGCTGTTGGCTGCAACTCAGTAGACATTGAGCGGTGGAGACACACGCCATAATAGACCTTGATGTGAGGGATGGCCTTCTCTGTTATAAGAGAGCCATCCAGGAGGAGAGGGCAAACCGAGACACCTACAGTTAGCATGAATCACAGAATGATTGAGGTTGGAGGAACCTTTTTGGGAAAACTTGTTACAGTATTTGATTACAGCCACAGTATGAAAAGTAATAGTGATTTGGACATGATGTGAATGGTATAGAACAACGGGTGGAATGTTGTCCTGGTTTTGCTGGGATAGAATCATAGAACTAATTTTCTGCACAGAAAAGCTGCATTTTAAAGCAGACTGCAGCACTTAATTCTGTGAGAACAAAAGTTAAGACACTTTGATGCAGTTTATGACCAGCTAGGGAATGCAGGTTTCTATAGTAATCAAGGTCTTGAGCAGTTTGAGATAGCCAGGTGCAGAAGCCAGGAGGGGCGAAAGCCAGGGCATCTGACCCGAGCTGGCCACGAGAAGTATTCCATACCATAAACGTCATGCTCCCTTTACATTAGGAGATTCTCTGGGACAACCCTCTCTCCTTGATGGCTGCCATCCCTGGAGGGTCTCCCCCATCGTCCCATTCCTGAGCCCCACTCTGTGCTCTGGAGCCCTGCTCTGCTGCATGCGGTGACTGTCACGTTCCCACTGGAGCTGCGCTGCTCGCTGTGTGCAGCATCAGCACTCATCGCTGAGAGGGTGCAGCTCGCCTTCCCAATATTGGCTGAGTATAACCTTTGGTATTTTATACTAGTATTGTTGTTATTAAGATTTTTACTCTTTTATTAAATCTGTTTCTATTTCAACTGACACGTTTCCTTTTCTTTTCCCAATTTCCCCTCCTTATTCAAGGCGGGGGGGTGCATCAGGAAATAAAATAACTGTCTAAACCACGACAACTGATCGTAGGACAGGGACTCAGTGCAGATAACCAGGTCTCCAGTTGTTGCAAGCAGATATCTGGAATTTCAGTGGCAGCTTCTAGCATCTGAAAGGCAACAATTAGCATTGTGTAGACTACCAGGTAAGAAGCATGCATGTACTGCCTGGTAACTCTGAAGGTGGGAAAGTACTCTGATTAAAATGAAAAGTTGTTAACTAAAACCAAAGCGACTTTTTTTTTCTGGTTACTGAGAATTTGAGACACTGGCCTGTGGTTTTGGCAAAGCACTATAGCACTTAAGGCAAGTTTAACAAACTTCAGTCTGAATTTCATGCTCAGCAGGCAGACAGTATAACTGTATTCACTGAATTTGGGGTGGTTTGTCAATGTTTGCTATCTATTTAGCATCTCTGAAACAGAAAGTATTTCCAAGCTGATGGCTGCTGGCAGATAGAAACCTACGGATGCCCTGCTGAGCCCTCATTACTCGTTGGCAGCAGAGCCACATCAGCTGATCAGCTCTGCGCTTCCTCAGCCTGGTTGCTTTCACAGGAGGCTTGAAACGGGTTCTCATCCTGTAATAAACTTTGTATAATCAATTTGTTAATCAAACCTGTAGGCTGTTGCCTATAATCCTCTGCGTAGCAGTTCGGTGTGCTTTATGGTGGGGGGATTCTTACAGCAAATGGAAGAAGAACCAATTATGGCGAAAACTCGAGTCTAATAAATATTTCGAAAAGATGCTAGATAATGAAGTATTGTAATGGGCTTAGATAGTGAAGGGATTTACTAACTTTTTAGAAAAGGGGGGGGTTAAAGAAATCTTGGTAGAGATAGTGCTGCTTAATGATTGATGTGGATACCAAAGAATCAAGTTGATAGATAGTGCATAGTGTTTTGTTAACCATTGTAAATCAACTGGAGAAGTAAACTTTGCACTTCTTTGTGAAGAAGGATTCCTGATAAGGGGCAGGGAGTCACCCTAAATCAGCTGAGGACGACCTTACAGTTTGGATAAGAACCAGGAGGCGACTGAGTATGCGCAGAGGCAGAGGTCAGACAGCGAACACGGTGATGAAGACTACGAGCCTTCATCTGAAGACCCCCGACGACCACCGTAAAAGGGTACTGCACAGGCGCAGTCAGGAGGAACTTAGGGGAGTGACATCTTGGGACTAATTTTAATACAAAGCGGAGACAGGTCATGAATATGTATAGGCGTATTGAGAAATCTCATGGATATGTAACACTTAACTATTTAAATTTGAAGCACGTTACTGTATCAGCGCGCGCCGTTGGTGGAGCGGAGACTCCCCGGCCGCCCAGCGCTGTTTTGCCTGTTTATCGCTTGCTCAAATAAATTCTATTTGAATACTCTAATTTAGAGTGAACAATTTGTCACCGCCGTCTATAACAATCCTAACAATACTAAAGACATGGGCAAACAAAATGCCTCTCTCCTTGCATCTGTTTCACGCTCACATCCTCCTGCTCTCAAACATAAAGGCAAAATCCTTCTTATACACAGTTTCAGAGGAAAATGGCCTGTTACTGAATTAATTAAAACAAGGCTGCCTGGTCATTGATTATATGTATCCGACATTATACATATTACACGTAACATCTAAAAAATCATATGTGACTGTAAATCTGGCACTAGGGAGCCTTCCTTCATTTCTTGCCCCTTTCCTTTTTCCTGGAGCTTCCTCAATTTCTTACATTGCATTCTCTCTCCCTCTGCCTTCAGGCACATCCCAGAGCTATGAGTGACACTCATTCATGCTGTTCTGGCTTGGCCTTTTTTTCCTTGCCTTTCAAGCCATTCTCTCAGCCCTGGCCGATAAGTACCTTCCCTTTAATTGGTGAACACAGTAATGCATGTGTAAGGACTGAGGGAGACAATTGAAAGAAACCAAACAAGTCATTAAAAGGATGGCTTTGATTAAATTGCACAGACTAGAGAAAACATTTTAGAACCTTGATGGAGGCAGATATAAAAGTGTAAAAAGAACACTAAAATCCTAAACTAGGGGGAGCTTCAAACCAATTTCTTCAGAAATTCAGCACATTCTTTTTAAAGGCTGCAGCATGGGTATAGGAGGAACAGGAGCTCATGTGAAGAAGGAAGTAGTATCGTTCATATTTTCAACTCTGTACACCTTCTTCCCTAGATAGCCAAATTCTGAGCTAGCAGAACACTCAATATTCAAGCTCTGCCTAGCAATTTTCACCATTGCATCAGTTTCTGAGAGAAATTGTAGCAAAGTCTACTTGTCTGGAAGCAACAGACCACTGTTCTGGCTAATACCTGGCATCTAGTCACCAAGTGAGAAGTTGCTTAGAAAAAGCTCTTTACCTGCCTATGCAGGAAATCATCCCAGAGCGGAGTAATCTCTACAGGCAGGAGAACTTCAAGGTGGGAGATGTGATCTCAGTTATGTCCTGCCTACATGCTGGCAGAAGACAGTTGTGCATCCTCTGCTTGGCTGCTTGGCCACGGTGTATCCCAGCAGGTCTTCCAGCAGAAACACTTGGGAGACCAAGGATTTGGTTAGGCCCTAAGCTGTGAACATGGAAGAACTTCTGTGAGCCATACTGGGTCATTTTGCACCTTTTCATTGGGCTTGCTTGTCTACAACTGGGTATTTGGCATGCATGTGCTGGAGATGTGTTGCTGTTAATCAATAAGCCAGACCCCATCATTTTATGGACTTCAGATGCCTTGCAACAGTAAAACTCACACACCTTCTCCTAAATGACAGGATGTGCTGCAGCCCACTGTCTTTGAAATAAATCAGCGAACCATCTTTCTCCATAGCTGGACTCTCCAGTCCATATAGGCAACCTTCCTGTGAGGTAGGAGATTGAGTAGTTCATTCTGAAATCTTTTTTTGCTACAGTAAGATTCACTAAGGAGGACTTTCTTCAAAAACATCCAGAACTCTTCCTCTCTACTCTCTGCCTGCCATGGGGGTTTCTTTCAAGATAGCAATAATACTGGAAAAGCTGGTGATACTGCTGCTTTTCCTTACAACTTCTCTGATACAAACACAAGGTAACTTTAGTGCGTTTTTAAGTTCATTGATATTTCTGGTAGTGATTTCACCTACAACCATTTTTTCTTCAAAGCTGCCAAGAATGTCTTGTCTGCATTGCTGAAGCAGCAAATTCAGTTACTGCTATTTTCTTGTGAGTTGTTAGCATGACTAGGCTGTTGATGTACAAGATGCTCACTGATGAACAAGAATCACAAGGCTGTAGATGCCTTATTCATCAAATCTAGGTTTTTTCTTTCTGAATGAGTTGGTAGCATTAAAATATTGCAAAAGTCTCAAATATATCTTGCTCTGCATTGCTTCTTGCCCATTCTGGTGAATCTAAGTCACTCTCTGTCCATACTGAACAGAAAACTACCTCTGACCTCTGAGGTCTGGACTGGCCCTGAACTCAAAGGAAATTTTCTGAGCTGTATCATCACGGTGTTACAGTTCTGGTCCATTCAGATGAGTTTCCTTTGGTGGTAACTTGGGTTGAGATAGTCAAGCGGTACCAAGAAAGACAGAAGTCTGTATACACCTTTATAAAGGTGTATAAAAGTGTATAAAGGTCTGTATAAAATGCATTGTGGTTAAGAAGAGGGTGAAAAATGGTGAGTCCAACCTGTCTATCACAACACAAGAACGCTGTGAATGCTAAAATGAGACACTTTCCTCTTTCAACTCAGAAATGCAACTGGTGTTTTCCAGGGTAACAACCCATGGCAATGGTAAGGCTGTGAGCATAGGTCAGGTTGTATCCCTACCCTGCAGCAGAAAGGAGTAGAATAGGTGAGGAGTCCATGCATGACCAATCACCTGGTGTCACCTGAGAACTGGTTTCAGTGTGGAAGGACACTGGGGGTTAATAAACATGCATTTTCACTGTGTTTAATTATTCATTCATAATTTCATCTCCTTTTTCACTGGAGGAAATTCCTTTCTTTTTTTCACTGCTTTCTCTCTGGGACTGCATCCCGTTACATGACAAAAGCTGGTGGTCAAGGACACCACATCAACTCAGAGTCTCATCTACAAACACTAGATTATTCACCTTTTAACTCTCCACAGCACACATTGGCTGAAGCCCAAGCCCCCACTTACAGAGACTATGCTGAGGACTTGGTGGTAACCTGCAACAGAGTTTGCACAGGGTCCATCAGATTCCAGTCTGAAGCCACATTCTTCTGTAGATACCGCTCTTTACTAGTGTCTCCATATTTTGAATTTCCATTAAAACTCTTCAAAATTTCTGTGTGCTTAATCCAGAGTTTTGGGGGTTTCTTTTCCTAAGAATAGATCAAATACTTCTTTGGGCCTCGGACAGAGAAGAGGAGCTCTTCTGGAGAGCAAAGAAACCAAGACCAGGCTTTGGCATCACAGTGAATATGCTCTGAGGACTTCTAGTGACACATCAAATATCCTTATCTCTTGCTATTTGAAACTTGTTACAAATGTTGAAGGTTCAACTTTGTATGGCAGGACTTGATGCCAGGTCAGTTATTGTCTGACCTTTCATAGCTGGAAAAAAGCACTGGCTTAAATGTTGTCCCAGGAAATAGGTACCTGTGCTCAATTCTGCACTGCTCCTTAACCCTGCAGGGCCCAGATCCGGTATTACTGACTACACAACTATCTCCTTGGCCTGCCTAAACCAGGAAAAGATGTCTTTGAATCATAGAATCACTAAGGTTGGAAGATACCTCCAGGATCATCTAGTCCAACTGTCCTGCCACCACCTATTACCCACTAAACCATGTCCCTAAGTACCACATCCAACCTTTCTTTAAACACCTGCAGGGATGGTGACTCCACCACCTCCCTGGGCAACCAGTTCCAATGCCTGATCACCCTTTCCGAGAAGAAATTTCTAATCTCCAACCTGAACCTGAAACAATACCTAGCCTTTAATTGATGCATTTTAATCACCACTTAGTGTCTCATACAGGCAAGGCCTGCCATGTTTAAAAGCATGTTATACTGTTAATTAAGATAAGCCACTTGATTTCTAGCAGTTGCTTTTCCCAAGGCAGAGAGACAACTCCGTGCTGGTGAGGAGAATTAAAATGTATTTCTCTGAAGGTGCTCACCTATGTGGACTCATGGGTGTCTAATAGGGGGTCCAGTCACACTACAGCAAATGACTCCTGAGATGTTCACAGTTTGGGAAGACAGTCACAGAACCATAGAATCATGAAATACCTAGGAGCAAGTCACTTGAATTCAATGGGGCACATAAACATCAAGACAGAAGGATCAGATCTGGATGATCTAGACAGGCCCTCTGGAAGAAAAGGGAAGGAAGAGAAGACTGGAACTGCAGTGTGATGGAGGCTGGTTTCTTCCTCTTCCTCTGCAAAATAACAAAAAAGTGTTTTATTTCAGGCCAGTTTAACGATGTGCAAGTGAATTACTAAAAATAAAGAATGATCCAGAAAACTTCACACCTCCCCCCAAGTTCAGGTTGTAAGAAAAACCTAATAAATTGTTAGATGAGTTTATAGCATGAAAAAAAAAAACAACCAAAACCCCACACCAGAACCACCCCACACTCCAAAAAAACCTATCCGTGCTTCCAGGGGTGCTGTCCCTCCTTCTGGCCTGGCGCAGAAGCTGGAAATAGCCCAGCCGAGACTAAGCTGAGCGCAGCTCCCCTGAACCTCTACCAGCACACCCGGCTCTCGCCCCCCCCCCCCAGCTGCAGACGGGCCCAGGCCCCAGCCGGGGGGCGGGGGGAAAGGACCGATGGGGCCGGGAGTGGGGGTGGGGGGGAAGCGGAGCGCTGCCCCCGGGCTACGCTTTTGCAAGCCAGGGAACGGCGAAAAAGGCGGATTTCCACGGCCCGTAAAAATGCGGGAACGCGTTTCTGGGTGTCACGGCGCGCTCAGCCCCCGACGGCCCCCCCCCCCCCCCCCCGCTCCCT
>VWZZ01005757.1:68923-105089 GCA_013399095.1 Psophia crepitans | reverse complement strand
GGTCTGCGCCAGGCTCCCGCAGCAGACCATGGCGGGGGAAGTTCTGCTCCTGCTGGCCTGGCTGGCCCCGCTGCTGGCCTTCCCCACCGCGGCACCAGGTAACCGGGGACCGTCCCTGCGGGGTGGGCTCCGTAGGACCCCGGACACCCTCCCTGAGGCGCAGCCCGCCATTTGAGTAGACGCAGGCGTGTGTGCTGGTAGCGAGGCAAGGCCGTACGGTCCATGCAGCGTGGTGGGTTTTGTCTGGGGGGAGCAGCTGCCTTCAGACAGCCGTATGTGGGGAGAGGTCTCACAGTCTTAGCCCGTGCTTGTGCTTAGGGCTCCTCCCTGGCATCCGTGTCTTCACATGTTTGCTCGCACATTGCTGCCTGCTGTGCTGCCTCTGCTCCTCAGCTGAGGTAAATGTCGCCAGAGGTCAATCCTGTGTTCTTTCCAAGGTGAAGTCTGCAGAGCAGGATTTTCTAGCACGAGTGCAAGGTTGCAACAGCATCTCTGAGCCATGTAGGGTGGACAGCCTACCCTGGCTGAAGATGACCCTGCCCGTGGCAGGGGGGTTGGATTAGGTGACCTTTAAAGGTCTCTTTCAACCCAAACCATTCTGTGATTCTATGATAAGACAAGTGTGGTGCAGAAACCTAAAATGCTGTTTGGAAGCAATGATGGAAAATTCAGCTGGTCTCATTACTGTGTATGCCTGCGACCTCCACACATCAAAATAGCTCTTAGAGACCCATTGTTGAAGGCTTTCCAAGACAGTGGAGAGTGCTGGGTTACTCCGGTACGTGCTGTTTTGCTGTGGAGATTAAAATTTTCAGAAAGTATTTCATGTCCTCTGAGTGTACAGTAGATACTGAATTGTTTCTCATAATTATTGTCCTCAGGTATCACCACTTCTTACGTGGAGGGCGCAACAACAGAAGCTACTGGTGAGTTTTTTTATCCCCTGTAACAAACTACGAAAGGAGGGGACCAGGAGTCCGCTAGGGAACCATGTGGTTTATGCATGTGTCGTGGTTTTACACCAGCCAGCAACTGAGCACCATGCAGCCGCTTGCTCCCTCCCTGACAGGGGAGGAGAATGGGAAGGAAAAGGCAGGACCCCCCTGAGCTGTGATAATGACAGACAACAGTTTTACTGGGACAACAAAAGGAGTGGGAAACAACAGCAGCACTGGTGATGCTGTCTGGAGAAGTACTGCCCCTTCCCGACCAGCCCCGCCTTCTCTGCTGAGCATGACGTCAGTCACATGGTATGCAATACCTCCTTTGGCTAGTTTGGGTCACCTGTCCTGGCTGTGTCCCACCCCAGCTTCTGGTGAAAATTAACTTGATCCTGGCCAAACCCAGGACATTATCCACCCCTTATTCTATACTATCTATGTCATGCCCAAATCCTATACTTCCCAATTAATAACCACCATTTTTCCCTTTTTTATATATGTATGTATACACACAGAGATATTATTCCTGTAGTTTATAGGCCATAACTCTATTGTGTACATTGAGCTCATTTAGTCCATGACTTTAGGCTTCATTTATCATAACAATCTCTCAGGGCAGGAGCGATGGCGTGTGCTGCTGGATTGTTAGAATCGTAGAATCATAGAATGGTTTGGATTGGAAGGGACCTCCCAGATCATTTAGTTCCAACCCCCCTGCCATGGGCAGGGACACCCTACACTAGACCAGGTTGCCCAAAGCCTCATCCAACCTGGCCTTGAAGTCTTCCAGTGCTGGGTCAGCCACAGCTTCTCTGGGCACCCTGTGCCAGGGCCTCACCACCCTCTCAGTAAAGCATTTCTTCCTAACATCTAATCTAAATCTCCCCCCTTTTAGTTTAAACCCATTCCTGCTTGTCCTGTCACTCCCTGCCCTTGTAAACAGTCCCTCTCCAGCTTTCCTGTAGGCCTCCTTTAGGTACTGGTGGCCCCCTTTATGTACTGGTACATCTATGCCTCTTTTAAATACCTCTGGGGTGGTGACTCAACCACTTCCGTGGGCAGCCTGCTCCAATGCTTGATAAACATCATAGTCGTCAGTGCAGAAAGAGATGATATAATTAATTGTTTCCTGCACCAAGACTCTGTGCCACCCCTCCTGCCAGCATGCAGCTTGGGGCATCCCACTGAAAGTGCTGGGAAGGTGTGTGTGTAGGAAGAAGAAAAATTGCTCCAAAGATGGGCAGGTCTTGAGTCTGGCAAAGCGAGTGGTGTTTTCTATGGCGTGTGGGTGTAATGATGCTCGGCACAAAAAAGGCTGAGAAGTCTGAAGTGGCTGATTGTTGCATGCTGCATCCACAGTTTGCAGCTGGTGTATCTCGCATGGTCCGTGGTCGTAGTCTGTGCATTGAAGATGTGGGGGGTTTTTTGCTTGTTTTTTTTCTTTTTTTCTTCCAAGGAAGTTGCTGGGCACTGGTTACTAAGGCCAGTCCTAGTCTATCATTGCAGTATTCATCCTCCATTAATTTGGATGATTCTTACTGTAATACCATTGATACAGCATATGGCAATTGTAGCAATGATAGTGTACAATGACAGGGTTATTTTAGCAATTGACAACATACAATTTAATTTATTGGCTATTCTCACATAAGATCAAATCCCCCTGAGGTACACATCAGACTTCCCCATCCTTCTGCATCACCTACCAAGTGCACCCACATCCTTGAGCAAAAGCAATCCCACAAATGGGTTTGCCTTTGCCTGAAGCAGGGCTGGCTCAGACTGTCTTTCCCAGCATATTTTTCATATGTACTGTGGTGACTTTATCTCCTTCTATGGTGTGTAGGGGTTTTGACTGGGCAGGGCCAGCTTGCTGGTGGACCCCCTAGAGCTGACTAACCAGGTGCCCTTTGCTAAATGTGTGTCCCAATGTTTGAAAGTCCCACCACGCATTGCTCTCAGTGTAGTCTTTAACAGTCCGTTGTACCACTCGATTTTCCCGAGGCTGGTGCATGGTAAGGGATGTGATACACCCACTCAATGCTGTGCTCTTTGGCCCAGGTGTTTATGCGGTTGTTGCAGAAATGAGTCCCATTGTCTGACTCAATTCATTGTGGGGTGCCATGTTGCCACAGGACTTGCTTTTCAAGACCCAGGACAGTATCTCGCGTGGGACACTGATGTGTGTGCGGGCGATGCCGTGGGATGTGTTTCCAGCCATCCGGTGGTCGCTTCCACCATTGTAAGCACATAGCGCTTGCCTTGGCAGGTTTGTGGGAGTGTCATATAATCAAGCTGCCAGGCCTCCCCCTATTTAATATTTCAGTCATTGTCCTCCATACCAGAGAGGCTTTACCCGCTTGGCTTGGTTGATTGCAGCACATTTCACATTCAAGGATGACCTGTGTGATAGCGTCCATGGTCAAGTCCACCCCTCGATCATGAGCCCATCTGTATGTTGCATCTCTTCCTTCGTGGCCTGAGGTGTCACGGGCCCATTGAGCTACAAATATTTCACACATGTTGCCAGTTCAAATCCACCTGAGCGACCTCAATCTTAGCAGGCTGATCCACATGCTGGTTGTTTTGACGTTCCTCAGTAGCCCAACTCTTCGTTATGTAGGCATCTATGTGATGTACTTCCACGACCAACTAGCCGGGCAGCAATATCTTGCCATAATTCAGCAGCCTCTGCGCTGCCAGTTGCTCTGCTTCCATTGCTGTAACTACCCCCACAGGGCATTTGTCACCATCCATGAGTCAGTACAGAGGTAGAGCATGGGCCACTTCTCTCTTTCAGCAATGTCTAGAGCCAACTGGATGGCTTTCACCTCTGCGCACTGGCTTGGTTTGCTTTCTCCTTCAGCAGCTTCTGCAGCTCGTCGTATAGGACTCCATACAGCAGCCTTCCCCCTCTGATGTTTTCCTACAATACGGCAGGTTCCATCAGTGAACAGGGCATATTGCTTCTCGTTCTCTGGTAGTTTATTATATGGTGGGCCTTCTTCAGCTTCCAGAGTATGGAATACCTCCTTTGGCTCATTTGGGTCACCTGTCCTGGCTATGTCCCACCCCAGCTTCTAGTGAAAGTTACCTCTATCCTAGCCAAACCCAGGACAGCATGGCATTGCATGCTGGCTCACATGACATTGCTCAAAACTTCCTTTTAAGCAGTATGAATTTCCTACTATGAAAATCAACCCTAAAAATGGGGACAACTGATTACTAGAATGCTTTCTGGCATATGCCAGCCCCTAGGGCATGTATTTAAATGAGTTTGAATGGACGTTATTAACAGAAACTTCAGAACTGATTCTTAACAGAAGAAAAGGGATGACACCACGATGAGTAGGAGTGTCGATCTGCTTGAGGTTAGGAAGACTCTGCAGAGGGATCTGGAAAGACTGGATCGATGGGCTGAGGCCAGCTGTATGAGGTTCAACAAGGCTTAGTGCTGGGTCCTGCACTTTGGTCACAACAACCCCGGGCAGCGCTGCAGGCTTGGGGCAGGGTGGCTGGAGAGCTGCCCGGCAGAGAGAGACCTGGGTGTGTTTGTCTACAGCCGTCAGACTATGAGCCGGCTGTGTGCCCAGGTGGCCAAGTCAGCCAACGGCATCCTGGCTGGTATCAGGAACAGTGTGGCCAGCAGGAGCAGGGAGGTGATCGTCCCCCTGTACTCAGCCCTGGTGAGGCCACACCTTGAGTGCTGTGTCCAGTTTTGGACCCCTCACTACAAGAAAGACATCGAGGCCCTGGAGCATGTCCAGAGAAGGGCAACGAAGCTGGTGAAGGGTCTGGAGCGCAAGTCTTATGAGGAGCAGCTGAGGGAACTGGGGTTGTTTAGTCTGGAGAAGAGGAGGCTCAGGGGAGACCTTATTGCCCTCTACAACTACCTGAAAGGAGATTGTAGCCAGGTGGGTGTCAGTCTCTTCTCCCAAGTACCAAGTGATGGGACAAGAGGAAATGGCCTCAGGTTGTGCCAGGGGAGGTTTAGATTGGATATTAGGAAACATTTCTTCACCGTAAAGGTTATCAATCATTGGAACAGGCTGCCGAGGAAAGTGGTGGAGTCACCATCCGTGGAGGTATTTAAAAGAGGCATACATGTGGTTCTTAGGGACATGGTGTAGTGGGGGACTTGGCAGTGTTAGGTTTATGGTTGGACTCAATCTTAAAGGTCTTATCCAACCAAAATGATTCTGTTATTCTAAAAATGTTCTTCAAATAAATTGGGATGCAGCTCCCCCTCTGAGCCCTGCTCGCCTTTAATCCAGGCTACTCACATGCCTTCCATCGGAGTAATACGATTTTTAATGTATTTATCAACAGTCATTTTGCACATGTATACTGACACACAGAAAGGCTTTCTATCCTGCCAAAAATCAGACAGGAATTCAGTAATAAAACGTTCACTGGATCACTTCTCCCACATTCTACACCAGGGCTCTAACCAATGGCTATCTGCTCTGTAAAGCCACTAGGAGTTGGAACAAGTATTAATTACTGAAGTCAGCAGATAAAACTGTGGGTGCAGAGAAGGAACCAGCTTGCTGAGGAAAATTGAAATAATGCTATGTAGTCACACATAAATTCATAAAATACAGTTTTACTTTTTTAATCTATAGAGCTTTTCCTATAGAAATATTCCAAGCACATTACAGTCTGTATGTTAATTGTGGCAAGTGAAAAGTAGTCTTATTTTAATTATCTCAGTCTGAGCCCCAAACACAGTATCTGAAGCCAGCAAACATTTTTCTTTTAAATGTTGGCTAATATTTTCACACTGCTATGTGAGCATTCATGAACAACTTCTAACAGAAGCCAGCTGACAAGGGCAGGCATGGATGCACAGAAATCTCACTTCTGCAGCAACCCCTGTTCTTTATTCCTAGACCCATCCAAGGAGTTTCCTGACTTCTTTTTCTTTGTAAATGTTGCTTGGTCTTCACTATCTTTTATTTGACATTAAAATTGGTTCCAGGTTTCAACTGCATCTCGAGAGTGTAGTGGGCAGCTGTCTGGATTTCTTCTTACATAGGAACAACCTGACAGCTGCTGGGTCTTGTTTTACTTTGTTTTAGGTTTTAGATTAGGTTAGATTAGTATCCAGTGTAGTTAAAAGTCTTTAAAAATGCCCAAGGAAAGCAACACAATATTCTAGAAATTGGATATATATGAGATTTGATTACATCTGTTTTGATCCTGCTGTGGTCTTTGCAGAAATGATTCATACAGAGTATACTGTCACTTAGTCTAGATCAAGAGACTTGAGCAATGTAAATCACACCACTTCCCAGGGGAATGCTGTCACTAGAAATGAACTCACTAGAAACACGTTAATGGGCAAAATTTCCTTTCTTCATTTCATTGCATTTAGTACTCGCCACAATTGAATAGTGTGAAACATCTGATAGATGTAATTAAGATAAATTTAGTAATTGTTTTTTCTAAAATGTTTGTAACTGGTTTTGAGTCTTTCTTTGTTTCATCAGGTTTCACTCAATCTTTTACTGAGGAAGGAATAACAAAGACATTTGGTGAGTTTCCACCTAAATTGCATTATTTAATTTCCTAGAAACATGGAATCCCATGGAAGCGTACTAATGCCTCTAAAATATCCCAGTGTTAGTGACATTAAAGGAGAAGCACAGATATGAAATGATGGATCTTCTACTTGCCCTCTTTGGAAAAAGGACATTAAAATCTTACAGTTAGGAATAATAGATTTTCATTATCCAAAAAGTGAGCTTTTGAATAAAAGACTTTTTTTTTCCCAGTTTTCCAACACATATGAAGGTTTTTAATGAAAGCTAGTTTCATTTGTCCCACATTTCAGCTTTTGTGTAGAAGAAACAAGTACAGAAAAAAAAGGAGTGAGTCCATATCTGAGCTATCCTAATTCTTCTCTAAAAAATGCAGTAGTTCAATTCCTAATCTGTAACACACTCCTTTAAAGCAATATGGATTTCTCTGGTAATGCTCCTTCTTTTTTTTTTGAAGAAAATTTTCCATTACACTGTGGTGGTTTGCTATAGATAGTTCTATTACTTGTTCCTTTGGTTTAATCTAACTGTACTCTGCATCTTCTGTACTGTCAGGAAATTTGTTGTTTTAGAGATGACATTGTTATGGTTCAGCTGTCTACCTGGACATTGCTCATTTTTTTGGAAATAAGGAATTTTTGTCAAAGACTTTCTCTAAATGTATACAGGAAGAGAAAACAGAGCTTCCTGTAGCTGTGTCTCTATCTGTGATGTTCGTTGTCAATGACTACATTAGAGAAACGTCTGGGAAAAAATTACATATAAGGAAGTTTAAAAAATATTTGCAAGCATTTAAAAATAATCTTTAGAACAATACAGAGGAGCCTTTTGTGAAGTCTGAATCTTTCATACTTTGCTCTTCAACTAACACAGGCAAGTGCACAGGACTGGAAAGAATGTAACTAATTAGTCTGCTTTCATTAGCTTGCCTAAATATCGCCTTTCACAACAAAGGCTTGGCTGGACAGCCAAAGGTGAATTAGTGTCATTCTCCTTTTCTTCAAAACCCTTCTTTACCTTGATATCTGTTACTCTATCTGATAAATTGTTAGAATTAAAAAAAATAATGCACTTGTTTTTTCAAGATGTGTAAGCCTATTTTTCTGTTTGCTAGTGGTCTAAGCAAAATGACTTCAAAGCTTTAACTGACTTTACTAGTTCAGTATTAAAGTGTGGTATTAAAGAGTGAAGAATATATGCATTACTGAGTCCAGGGATCCTAAAATAAGTTATAATTTATCTTTTAATTTTGTTTCTACATAGCTCTGCCAGGGCTTTGCACGCCCACCCTGAAGCCCCCCTGCTAACCCAGCCCAGGGCTCCCCCCCAGATTTATTTATATATTTCAGTATATCCCAGGTCAGTTTTAGGGGGTTTTTTTTAATACTTTGTCTTGCTGTGCTGACACACTTCAGTTCTACCATGCAGCAGTTGTTCCCTTCTGGCCTTTGATGTGGTTGCACATTAGTCTGAGATGGTGTGTTATACTGAAATTTCTCTGTAGCAGATGGTTTTAAAGCCTTTTTAAGAAAAAGGTATCCTACGTAAAAGAGTAACAGTAATCATCAGTTATTACTAGTAATATGTATTGTTAACATTTTCTTTTTGTCTAGCTGAACTCACCTTTGACCCAAATGGAGATAAGCTCAGTGACTGTCCTGCAACTTCAGTATTTCTTTCGTGTTACGTATTTCATACTTTGGTGTGCTGCACAAGATACTTCTGTTTTCAGAAAGGGGCTGCCTGTTAGCCACAGTCTGTGACTGATTATTTAAAGCTCTTGATTGGCTATTGGAGCATCAGGTGCAACCCCAGCTTTCCTTTTTCCTGTTTTTTTCCCTCCCATTTAGATCAGTTCTCTGGCCTGGGCTCACAACATAGTGTCTCAGATAATTCAGTCATCACAACTGAAAGCTGAATATTTTCTGGTTCAGAACAAAACCCAGCCAAAGCTTATTGTAGAAGTAACAGCTTGCACAAGCTGGCATTGCTGCTCAAATAGCAGCGATGCCGTGGAGCATCTCTTAGATGTCATATTTCCCAAGTAGCCCAGATGTTTTCACCTTGTTCCTTGGGCACACAGCCACAGCAGCTGGCCACATGTGCCTAAGGGTTTGTAGGTGTTGGAGAATATCTAGTAGAGCATGGCTGGCCTAAATGTCCTCTCTTGTATTCCTTGATGCAGGTGAAGTGACCACCAGTGGAAGCAGAGGCAGGAGGAGTGAATACAGTAAGTTAGTCTTGCTACTTTTGGAGGACCTGACTCATCTCCTTGTGATTCCTGCATGAAAGGTTGTAGCTCCCTTTGTGTGGGAGGTTGCAGGGGCCACAGACAGACTTAAGACCCAGACTGTTAAAGGTGTGTAGGTTTTGCTTTGGGACCATGTTTTCATACCAAAAAAAGCTGTGAAAGACAGCTTCAACCCAAATCACTGATTAATGCCCTTCAGATTCCTTTCTCTTTTTACCACCAGAGTCTTCTGTGCTTAATTTTGAAGGCCTTATTCCTATTAAATCTTTTCCTTCAATAATACTGCCAGTATCCCTCCAGTCTTGACCTATACTGCCTCTGCCGTGCCAGCTGTGTCCTCCCTCCACACCTCCCTTACAGTGACATCCTCTGCCACTGGTTATCTTCTTTCTTTTCAACATCTGATTAAAAAAGCACCCCAAGAAGACACAATATTCCGTGTAAAATAGATCAGATGTATTATTAAACTTGGCAAATTGCCACACCAACAAAAAAAACCCTCTGAATTCATCTTTTCCATTGCCTTGATGCTTCAGTGGTTTCTCTTCTTCACAGAATTCATGTTTTTCTGCGTTTTCACGTAGTTTGAACAAATCTTGCTCATCTTGCCCTTGACTAAGGCCAAAAGTGTTGAGAAATATGAGGGGTTTAGCTCCCACCAGCAATATTACTTTTCAATCTGCTTGTTAGCAAGTGAAATATTTAGTACTCTTTCCTTGGTAGTACGGATTTCAAGAGGGGTAGGGGTGATGGGGAGAAAAGGCGGGTGGATCAGGATCCTGTTGTCTTCCTCTTCTACATCTGGTTTGAGGGGTTCTTCCACAGAACAAAACTTGAACCTAAGTGTATTTCTCAAAAGCTGAAGTTTTGTGTAAAGTCTTGCCTTTTAGAAGATGCTAATACTATTTTTAATTATTATATTATTTTTTAATAGTTGAATATGATTCTACCACAGAGGAAGACTATATGACTGGTATGTCCAGGGAGCTCCATTTCTTCTACCCTTCTGCCTGTGAATGTCTTCAGACAACAGCCTCACAGTTACCCTCTCTCACAGACACCTTGGATTCCTACAGCGTGCGATGGCCTGTAGAGAGACAAAGGAAAATTTCATGGTCATTGCCCGAGTATTGGCTTCTTAGCCTATTCCTTTGTGCAATATAATGAGAGGCAGAACAACTGAGGGTTTTTGTTTCTGGCCTTTTTCATCATTCTAAAAATATTAAAAATTTAATGTGTGGTCTCCTCATTTAGTCAGAAAATTTCTTGGAGGTCTCAGAGATGAGGTAGTTATTTTTAGTGTGCTATATTATGCTGTAATTAGGAGCAATAACTTAGTTTTTATAAATTTCATTTCTCCAGCTGTAAATATACTATGAAAATGAAATAAATGCAAGCAGAACTCCAAAACCCTGTTTAACAGTATCCAAATACCCTAGTAATTTGTCATGTTTTTAATTTTTGGCTGTTCTATTGCCAGTGTTTTACTAATTTTTACTCTTCTCATAAATTCTTCAAGCCTGCAGCAGATACAAGTTATGTATATAAAGCATAAGCAAAGGGAAAAAGTACCTGTGGGCACTTATTTTAAGAAGGCAAAAATAGCACAGTTTGGTTTATACATGTGATAACAGGCCAGCTTTGCATGAAAAACTCTTGTTGCCAGTTACTGATACTGCTGGGGGGGTGCAGGAAATTCAGCTAGCTTGCTACTTCTACTTCCTCTGCACAGCCAGCCCTACACTACCCCATGCTGACAATTCACAAAGAATTTCACTGAAAAGGATGTGAAATGTACATTTCTTTTAGGTGAGCCCAGCGTCATCTCCACTGAGCAATATGTGCAGGAGAGAACATGTAAGAAATTTTCTCTTTATTTTTATTTAGTTTATAAGTGGTGATGTGTGTGTCTTTATTACACTGTGTGAAAAAATTATTTTTTCAGGAATATTATGAAGAACTACAAGCATTAAAATGCTGGAGAGGGAGTTTGTGATAATGGGGACTTTTTGTAAATCCACGGAAGTTTCTTTACACTGAGGGATCATCAAGCAGTAGGTTTTGCCTCTAACTTGATAAAGATATGCAGGAGCCCTGTAACTCTTGTCTAAGGAAAACATGGCAAGGATAGGTATTTTTGCTGTGATACTAAACAATAGTACCTAATAAAATAGTCCCATGGTTCATAATGAGTGTGCTCAGATATTGTGGTAATATAAATAATAAGCAATTGTCTTAACACCACTTATGGAGGCCTTCTGGATGCTCTAGGATTCTGATCTAAATTCAGGACAAGGAAAAACATCTATAAAGCATCAACAATTAAAATGTGGGTTATATCCAGAGAAGACATGTACATTGCAAGGGATGCAGCCAGTGCACACCAATCCTAGGATTCCTGATTTTACCATTATGGGATGTTGTAGCTGCATCTTCCTTCTTGCAAACACAGCATAACTGGAGAGGCATCAGGTCCTGCATGCCAGTGCCAGGTGGTCGGTGATGTGTGCCAGTTACCGATGCTGCCTGGCTTCTGGATAACCTTTTGGCTACTTCATCAAACTGGGAAGGAAAAAGACCAAATGAGTTGTAGACTGCGTTGTTATAAAGATAAAATATAAAAGGCTTTACTGATACAAAAGGCTTTACTGGTTTGGGCTTTTTGCTTGTCTTTTTTTTTTAATATTTTTTTTTGTGCCAGCAGTTGAGCACAGCATCAGTTTGAATGAAGGATCTGTGATTGGAGGTCCACGTGAGTTTTCCTTTCTGTTTCTTTTTTTCTGCTGCTCTACAGCAAAAATCCTGCTCTTCTTATACAGATGTTACCTAATTCCAGATCACCCTATTTTTATGCTTCCCCTTCGGTGTTCTTTTGCAACTACCCTGCATCACTGTGTCCTGCTTGGCAGATGAAGGCATGAGGATTTATTGCTATCTTCACCGGGGCGGGGCAGGGCATGCTATGTCCAGCAATGTGACCCTTCTGATATCTAGAGAGATCTATTTATGGTGAGGAAAATGTCACAGGAAAACATCAGCCTTGTAAGTGAAAGCTCTTTGTAGGCATCCAAACTGAGATAACTATGGATTTTATATGCACATTTTTTTTGAAAGAACCTTTGTTAGGAGATAGCAAGGCAAAAGGAGACTAGCAGGTACCCAAGTGTCTCCCAACAGATGGGTCAGTCCCTTAGTGTTATTTGGGAGCTACTCCAAGACCTCATGAGTTGACATCTAACTCTTCTCTTCTCGTATAGAAAGAGATGCACAAGAGTGAAGAATCCTGGTCATCAGTTGGCGATTTCAGTTTCATCACAAGAACATTTGATTCCTAAAGTACAGAATTTGTTTTGTAGGGTAGGACTCCTTTTGTAAAATTTGGTTTGAATCCTCTTTGTGTTTTAATATTGTTAGAATCTGGATTGCAATAAATCGGTGTCCATATTTGCCCTGCCATGTTGTAGTGCCTTAATTCTATTCTTTATTAAGAGGACCAGAGAACCCTGGCTGTTCAGCTGGGGTTAGACATCAAATTCCCTGCAAGCAGAAGAAGCAGCTCTGTCCACATCCTTGCTAGGTGTGATAACAGTGTGTTATGGGCTGGAAGTATTTCTGCTGATTCTTGAAGACCAGTAAAATGAACTATACAAAACCCCAAATTTTAAATAAAATAGACTAGCAAAACCAAAACAAAAATCAGTTTGAAAGCTGTGTGGAAAGCCTTCAGAAAACCACTTAATTTTTTAGTCTATCTCATCATTCTTTTCCTGGCCAGCTTGACAAGTCGAAGACAAAAAAAAATGGGGATGGAAAGCTACAGCTCTCATTGATGCAGCACAATTGGCTTCTTGTATACCACCAAAACAGTGATCACTTCAGCTCCCCAGACACAGATTAGATGTGTTGGGACACTTAAGAGCATTGCCTGACCTGTCTTCTTCAGTGCCCCATCTGACCTGGTTTTCTAGTATGGCTTATTTTTCTTTGCTACCAATTCCTAGCCACCATCCCAGACTGAACACTATTATCAGAAGGAACTGAATTGTGGTGGTAAATAGCAAAAAGGACCAAAAGAGCTTACGCACAAGAGAAAGCCTTTGGGGCTGTAGGCTGCAAAAGTAGGTGTTTTGAGCCATAAGAGAATTTAATCCTCTTTAGGAATAGTAACAAGAGGAATGGGTAAGCCAAGAGAGTATGGAAGAAGATAGTAAAATCTTGTAAGATTCCAAGATGCTGCTAGACTGCATGGTGGTCTGGTGGCTGTGAGTCAAGGCTGTCACAGGTTCTGTGACAGATATGTTGGCTTTGCTTTTGGATGTGCAAGTCACCAAAAATGCCCCCTGAATCTGCGATGTAAGCATTACTAAAAGTTCACGTGCTCTGAGTCTCACTGTCCCTCGCTAAAATAAGAGGCAAACTCTTTCGCAGATCCACTGTCATCAACTTGGATAGGATTTAATTAGAACTTAGAAAAAATCTCTTTTGAATGGGGCTCTTTTCAGGTCTGAGGTGGTGATACTCCTCATTTAGGGGTGCATTGTCACTCAGCTGGTCCATATCTGTTAGTGGTAATAATGTACTTTTTGTTACACAACAGGCTGTGTACAGGGGCAGACAGTACATCTACCTACCCTGTTGGTATGCTGTCTCACTTAGTGGCCATGATTGTCCTTGTTAAAAGCCATGTTTGCTCTTCTCATCACATCATATTAAAATGTCATTAATTAATACTTCAGTTTGAGATAGGCCTTCTGTTGTATCCTCATTAAGAAAACTTCTCATATAGGAACCTCCTTAGCCTCCTCCACAATATGGGCTAAGAGTTTCTCTGCCTTTTTTTTTTTGCCATGCTTTTGTCTTTTTTTGAATGTTTCCTTTAAAAAAGCATCATCAATTGGCCCTACAGACCCCCAGGTAGGATTCCTGACTCTTTAATTGTCAGGTAAGTTCTATGCCATGCTGTGGAAGCTTTTCCTGTATTTTTCTCCCTTCAGATTTTAGTTTTAGGCTTGTAACCTGTTTGCCGAACTATGTGTTCTTTTCTACTTTGTTTGCTTAGACAGGTTTTCAACTTTTTGCAGGCTTGCTTATTACTCTTAAATTTCTTCTTTACTGGGTTTCTTGGCCTTCCAGACTTTAGGAAGGAAAAAAGTAGGAGAGTGTCTTTTTGAATTATTTTCCTTGAGCTTTTTCCTGATTGCTTTTTAATAATGTCCATGCTTCTTTTGAAGTATTTAATCACTTTAGTTGACTGCATTAATTTCCTTGTACCTGCGCTGTGCGGTTCTTCCTGAAAGTTAACTGCTTTTTGCTGCTCAGAATGTGTAAGGTTTTGTCATAGACCTGAGCTTGGATCTGTTCTCCCAAGGCTGATGGCATTATTGATATTTGTTACTGTAATTGCAAATCTCACTTTCTGTCAGATGTCAAAAATTATTTGGGACTCGGGTTCCTGTCTTTATCAGTATTTTTGTTAGATTGATCTTTCTCTTTACTTTAAATCTATTACTACCATCCTTGTTAATAAATCAGAAACCTAAACAGATTTTAAAATAATCATCCACTGTGCTAATCTATTTCTCAGTGTCCTGAGGCTGAACTGCAAATTCTAAAGATTTTTCAGTCGATTTTCAAATAACTATTATTGTTTTAAGGCACCGCTGCTTGCTGCCCTCTCCTGGCTGAAATCTCTGTATAATTAGGCTCTTCACTGTAGTTGCAAAGAAACAGAAGGCACCAGGTTCCACGCACGAACAGAAGTGAAGGTGTTTTTCAAAAACTGCCCTTACCTATTCTCCTTGTCTTTTGTCCAGCCAAATGTTTGAAAACATAAGTGAACCCTTTTCCTTGTTGCTGACATGGTCTGAGAAGTATAGTTAATGTAAATAAAGATATATTTGAGGTGTAAGAACACTCAAGGCTAGCTAGTGTGGAGCAGTAATGATTTTTTTTTTAAAAGAAATCTAGAAAGTTTTCAATTCTTGAGTTTCAATTCCTGTCTGGCTATGGGATGGCAGTGCCCAGTTATTCCCTTCACTATGAGGCGGTAAGCCTCACTTTGCTTTTGATTAAATACGTATCTAAATTACAGAAGAAAACCACTATGCTGTATCTTTGCCTGTAAAAAAGAGAACAGTTTAAAAATAAGTCAAACTCTTCAACCCCTGGGAGAAGTGGCTGAGTGGCACATGGTTCCGTAATCATTTGGGACAAAAGAGAGTTTCTGGTGACTGTGAAGCTGGCACCTTGTTGCCAGCATTGTGTGAGTTCATTCACAACACGGAGCTTGGAAAACATTCTTTAAATTCAGATCTTTTTAACAGTTTGGGGCTTGGGGTTTTTGTTTTGTTTTGTTTTGTTTTTTCCATATGTACAGCTTTATTTTAAATGGGCATCTTATTAATCCCTCCTGAAGCTCAGGAGGACAAACTGGTCTCTACATGATTATTACATAGCTCCTTTTGAACTGTGCAACTATGAATTGAAAGTAAGTTCACACACTGCGTAGCAGGCATTTGCACAGCACTTGTCTTCTCAGTTGCTATCATCTCCACTGGATGTGGTTGAATGTTTAAAGAGAGGAAGGAGGAGGACAGAGGAAGAAGCAGGGATGGAAAGGTGGGTGCCGGACCTCCTCAGTGGTGAAGACGGACTCCTCAGGTGAGAAGCCTTTGGGATGCCAGGTGTGGTTTTGTCACCTGGAGGTTTCATTTGTGAGACCTGTGAGGAAGGCCACAGGGTGTCCTCTGGAAGGATGGGACCTTGCATAGAGGACACATAGAGGAGGGCAAAACACAGGCTTTGATGTTGCAGCCAAGAGACCTGTTGTTGAAGTGATCACAAGGTGAAGGATTTCATGAAATGCCAGTGACCTGGACTGAACCTCTTTAAGCAGTAATTCATGTTTTTGCTTCCCAAAATATAATTTCAGAGCTTTCAGAGTAAGGGTAGATGAAGGAAAACAGATGCTTGCCAGTTGGTTATGCATCCATTCTTTTATGATGTTGTTCTCTCAGGAGAGGCAGCACATGTGATGCAGGAAAAATGCCTGATTATTTAGAGTTAGGTAGACTATTTCTAGCTGACTATTTCTAGTGGAATGTCGGGATGTCTTCTCAATGAGAAGAGATATGGCTGCATCCACAGAGTCTCTTCATTTCCAGCGAAAAAAAATGTTAAAACTGAAAATAGTAAGGAGATGACTTTTAATGTGACTTTGTCATAAGATCAATCCTCCTTTCAGTTCATAACTAATTTGGACCGCCAGGTAGAATTGGTACTTGGCAGTCTTCTGAGAAGCACCATTTCACAAGGTAGGTCTGTTCCTGATTAAACCAGTGGCACTTTTGGATGTCAAGACTGCAGGATGTGAAGTGAAGAGAGTGGTAAGCAGGACATTTGACTGATCGTGACTCTAGTTTCTACATTTCTCATACATTCTATGAAGTGAGACTCAGTGAAGACAAAAGAAGTTGAGCAGTAATAGATTAGAGAAAAAATGGAAGTGAAGAGGACTTAGCAATTACCCTTGATTCTTCAGCTGGCACAGTGGTGTAGTCAGCGATGACCTCTAAACACAACAAACACAAGTCATGGGAAAAACTGATGATACACCTCGGAGAAGAGGTTTACTGAGCCCATAATTAGTTTCCTCTCAAGCCTTACAGGAATCAAGTACCAGTCTCATTGGATTGTCTCTGAAGTATTCTCAGGCATAGAATTTATGAACTGAGGCTGCAGGATAGATCTAAGAGAAAATTTTCTGAGACTCACAGGGCTCATCCAAGTCCTGTATGGACTAGTTTGTGGGGTTGGAGTAGTTGAGAAGGTTTCATCTAGCATGTGGAAGGTTTGGTAACTAGGAAAGTGGATCAGCAGGATGACAAAAGTCATTCCTTCGCTTTTAGGTGCGTCACTTAACACCTCTCAAACTCACAACTTCATTTCACTTCTTACAGTCACCTGCCTGTTGCAGAAAAGTGAACTGCTTTTGCTTGTTCCTTCCTGTTCCTGAGAGAAAAAACTTGCATCATCCAAAATCCTAGCATATAAGTGGCACCAAAACAGAAAGTTAGTACAGGTATGGCTCAGCACAGAGAGGCTGTAGCTGCTAGGGAGTGTACGAAAGGGTATTTAGTGAAAGGCACAGAGAGGAAGTGGGAGGCATAGAGGATCCCTCTTGGCTGGGGTGTTCAGGGACCACCGAAAAAGGCTATCACACAGAAGATGGCGAGGGAGTGAACTGGTCAATTATTTCCTGTCTATACCTGGAGGTACAGAGAATATTTCTGGAGACCACAAAAAACAAGCTGTATAACAGGGATAGCAGGTACTAGCAGGTAACAATGATAGAAAGAAATCAGAGTCAGAAGGATTTATCAATGGAAGCAATTCTGTAGAAGTTTCTTTGGTGATAGAAAGGATGCTGTCATCTAAAGAATCCAAACATACCTAGCAAGCAAAATTATATCTCTGGGACTATGATTCTGTGGAACCAACTCTGATTAGTTCTGACACCCGGGAACATCAAGCTGGGCTATTTACAGTGTATAAACTGTGGTAGGAAGCCCACCACTGTCGGCGGCCTTTTTAAATGTGAGTGAATGAGGCCCATGAGGGAGTAATTCTGTGCTGACAGATCTGGTAGAGAGAAGACAGTTTGAGGATGATTTTACTGAACATGAGATAATTTTGCAAAATCACTTTCAGGCTCTGTGAGGCATTTTCCTCTCAGCTCGGTTGCTGTTCTTAATGCTAAGACTTCCAGTACATGATCCTGAAGTTGCTGCTGTGACCTGTTGTTGCTAAGCTATGGTTTAGGACCATACTGCCTGTGCTACAGAAGTCACTCTTTTCCAGGTGATAATAATATTACTCACATTGACTCTAATTGTAAGAATATTTGAGCATGGCCTAATTATTTAAGGAGCTGGTGGATAATATCCCTGTGCTGTGATGACAGGGTAGATGCACGTCATTGCGTCTTGATGAAAAGAAAGCTTGTTATGTTCCTTCCATCCTTTAAAGCACTGCTGCATTATAGGCAGGAGAACAGTGAGTTTGGAGATAAAGCATGAGTATGGGTGGATATTTTGCCTAGTGGTTCATAGGCATGTGCCAGAAGCTGAGTACTGGGATGAGTCAGCATGGAAGTGTCATCAGATAAAAATAGCTCTAAGACCCGTACAGGGAGTGGTAGTTGCCAAACAGATCATTGGATGGCCCTCAGACAGAGGGAAGTCCTTCTGATACTCCTGCTCTCCCCTTCCCCTCTGTTTCCAGCCATTTCATTTTCCCTCTAGCTCTTACCTGCCTGGGTCAGTGGGAGCTTACCAGCTTCAGCTCTGGTACCAGAGTCTGGGTCATGGCTGCAGCAGAGAGCCAGACAGCCCAGAGCAGTTAGTGGGGTTCCTACAGATGCCTCAAGTATGGAGCAATAAACACCCAGGCTCACAGCCCAGCCCTTAGTCTTCTACGTGGACATCTGAACTTGACTGGCCCGGGGTGGCCAGGGGGACAGTGACAATGGTCAGATGGTTGGCTGCAATGTACTGACTGGTTGAAGCCAGACAAAGACTAGAAGCAGTGATAAGGCCCATCACTGGGCCTGGATTATTGCCAAATTGTTCATTTCTGAAAGAAGCAAACCAATGCCTGAAGACCTTCTGATGGAATGGAAAAGCACAGAGATTTTACTGGTGGGATGCCTAAACATGAACATCTAGAGCCATGTTATATGACCTAGGTCTTCCTTCTAGCCTCTAGTTGCCTTCCCAGGAGGGAGAAGGTCTCCTGCAGATCCTGTCTGCCAGTCCCTTGGACTTGTCTCAGAAATAGTAGGTCATCCCAGCAGAAAGTGTATGTCTCCATTCAAGCAACTGAAGCCATCCACACTGCTTTTTCAGAGATCAACAATACAGTACGTCATGTGATCCCTGTGTCTTTTATTCAAAGAGAACGTTGAAAAACCACTTTTTCTAGATAACACATTTTCAAAGTGAAAGTCTAAATCTTGATGAAAATATTGTGATAAATTTATATGGAGAATTGCACCCTCAGGTGAGCAATGATCTTCCCAGAGGTCCTTGGCAGTTGTGCTGTTGGAAGGAGAGCCAAGGAGCATAAAGCTGGTCATCAAAGGTTCCAAACATCCTGTTTCACCAGCTTCCACCCTGCCTGCTGGCACTCACTGGCAAACAGCCTTGCTACCCATTAACCTTGTACTGGAAAGGCTGGATGTTTGGAAGATGGTCCTATACCCCTGTGGAGAGATTTCTCTCACCCATAGGAATGAAGTGCCTTGCTGCTGACCAGCCACTCTGAAATATTTTTTTTCAGCAGACAAGCACTGAAGTAAAAATAAGGAAATTAACTACATTCAGATGCTGACAACACATTTACTGTGTGCACAGGAGTGGCAATAGTCTTGCCCCTGCTGCAGTGCAGGAAGACCAGACTTGCTGCTGCTGTACTTGAGGGAGAACTGGGGACCTGCTTCTCAGAGGATTGTGCCAGTGGGAAGCAGATGTCTGCCTCCCCAGGGAACAGCGGGATGAGGAAGTACAGCCCTGCCAGGCTCTGTCCCCCACCTTTCCATTCCAGTTCTGCCCCTTCCCCTCCCTGTTCTGCTTCCCAAGCCAGGAACAATCTGGCTGTTGTTGGACCACAAAAATGACTTTGCCAGCAGAGCTCAGAAGATTTCAATGGCTCTGTGTGCACAGAAATTTTATATAATCACGATGCAAAGTGATTGTCATACTTCATACAAAACAGGAACGGGAATCGCATGTGCAGCTCATGCTAGTTCTTTATGGAGACTGTAACGGGGGCCACATAACTATTAATAGCGGTGTGTCAGTGAATGCCTTCAGCTCTGGCTTAAAGAGATGCCATGACAAAGAATTTCCTTGCCATTCAGTGAGCTTTTAGGCTGTCCTACTTACAGGGTTTTGTTAGATTTCTCAGCTCTACAAGAAACTCTGAGCAACTTTATCAGACTTTGAAGTTGGCCCTGCTCTAAGCCAGGAGTGGGTCTAGATGACCTTCTTCCCACATAAATTTTTCTATGATTCTGAAATGGTGACAGTTGTGAAAAGGAGAGGAAAGGGAACATTTCAAGGAGAAATTCAAACAAATTGGGACTTACCAAAGGGTCTTATTGAAGTGTCTTCAGAGAACACTCATCCCTCTAGGGTGTCAGCCAGATGCCATTAAATTAAGTTCAGCCTTACGCAATGTGTGTGAGGTAGGTTTAATTTAAACCCTCCTAGGGCTTAAATGAGGGATCTCTCACTCTCAGCAGGGACAGGCCCAGAATATAAAACCCAGGAGTCTTTGTGGTTGCTGGTGACTCAGCTAAGGATGCTATTTCCTCTAGGTGTTACACGTAGTTTGTGATTAAGTGGCTTTCCCCTGAGAAAACTCTTCAGTGGAATTAATGCTTCTGTTTTCATTGAAGAAGTTTCTTTGAAAAGTTTTACCTGCTGAAAAAGGTGGATTTTGAAGATTTTGGATTTTGAAGAACTTTGAATTAATTTTTCACTTGTCAGAAGCCATTTTCTGTGAAAGATGTCAACCTGCTTCCAATGTGAAATGGACATTTTATTATTTATATTTAGACTTTTAAATGCATTTTAATTATATTTATTCTAATTACATTAATTCTGTATATGCCATATAATAATAATAATGGCGTTCATTGCCGTTTACGGAATTACGGTATATGTCATAACTGGGGCAGAGTGCAGCCTGTGGGATACCAGAAGTAATAATTGGAGGGCTTTTACGGAAGGGAAGAGGAGGAGAACAAACTAGTTTAGGGATGAAGCTTAATACATTTCCTAAGGATATAAGGTGATGACGATGCATGCAAAGCCAGGGCCCCAGGACTCTCTGCGGACTTGTGCTCCCACGTTTCATGCCTCTCAGCGTGACAGGTGAGAGTTGTGTCCCTCAATGCCCCGGTGGGAAGTGCTCAGTTGTTGCAGGTGGCATCACAGCCAAGGCAGACCACAATGCTGAGTGCTCCATTCAGTTCACACAATGCAGGACTGCACACGGCATTCTGCTGTACAAGGTTTTGCTTTGTATTAAAGTGCACAGCCCGGGCTTTGACCACTACACTTGCTCAAGATCCCGGAATGGTTTTTCTTTGCCATATCCAATTTGCTAATCCAAATGCTGACCAGACATTCCTGTGGACAAACGGGCTGTGGGTTAGTTACTTCAACTGGCCATCTGCACATCAGCTGACTGTAGTCTTCCCTTTCTCCATGAGCTGCTGGATCATGCCCACCAGCTACTGGGCGTTTGGTGAGGGGGAGCTGGCTTTCAGCAGCTTGTGTGTGATCCTCACTGTGAATTGGGCATTGTGCTTGCAAGACTTTTTCAGGGAAACTTATTTATGGGATTAAATAAAGAAAACAGAAAATTACTGTACAGATATGCATGCGTGCCCAAAGAACCTAAGGAGAAAGGCATGAGACATGAGAAAAGGATGGCTTGCAAGAAACCATGCCTTTCTAACTGCAGAGTAGGGCACCAGATTAGTGGAATCTCTGCACTGAAATGCCAACCCGCCTGCTGTTTCCCAATTACAGGTTTAATCTTCATTATTCCCCATCTCTTACTGCCATCTACTGGCTCTGACTGAATGACTCATCCTTGGACCCTGAATAAACATGTCTCTGCTTTATTTATTTAAGAGCTACAAGTTTTGATAAAACCATTATTTCTGCTGGCCTTGGAAGGTTTGTATTCCTTTCTATTTTACATCTGGTTTCCTGTTAACTTTTCAGCACAGATATATCATATTGAGTTACTGGTGGTAAAAAAAAAAAGCCTTTTGGCTCAAAAGCGAATAGGAGGTGCATGCAGAGTAGCAGACTTTATGCGATGACTCTTCTCGCAGGATTCCTGCGACAGTTCAGAAATTCCTGGGAAGCAGTACGGAAAAAGGCTAGCTGTGTAGAGCAGAAGATTGGGATTTCATGTAATAGGAACCGGCTCACTTTTTATTACGTCAGACAATGTCATGTTTTCAAAGGAAGGTAAATTCCATCGCCACCTTACATCTTCTTGTAGCCCTGGGGTGGAGTGAAGGGGAATGTCCCTCATATTCATGAGAATGGCTGGCATTCACCCCCAAAATTTTATAATCACAGACCATTGGAATCTAGGACAGGAGAGCTGAATTGCTTCCATCACCAGGGTCCCTCACGTGACATGCAGCATTTCATACGAGGAGGAGCCAAGGGGCAGGCGCTGATCTCCTCTCTCTGGTGACCAGTGATAAAACCCGAGGGAATGGCATGAAGCTGTGACAGGGGAGGGTTAGGTTGGAGATCAGGAAAAGGTTCTTCACCCAGAGGGTTGCTGGGCCCTGGAACAGGCTCCTCAGGAAGGTGGTCACTGCACCGAGCTTGGCTGAGTTCAGGAAGCGTCTGGACACCACTCTCAGTCATCTGCTCTGACTGGGCTGGTCCTGTGTGGAGCCAGGAGTTGGACTCCACGATCCTTATGGGTCCCTTCCAACTCGGGATATTCTATGATTCTATGATTCTGTGATATTGGAACAGCAGCGGCCAACAAGGGAACCACAGAGAGAACTTTTGGAATGAATTAACTGAGGAAACACAGTGCTTGTGTGATGGTAAGTTCAGGCCATATTTGGGGAGAAGTCTTGGTTAAAGAAAGGTGAAGACAATCCAGAAGAGCCAAGTATTGCATTTCAGCATTTTGGAAGCAAATAATTTTGATTTTTTTATTTTGAAGCAAAGTTTTTGTTTGAAAAAAAATCCCACAACCCTCCTAATGTTTAATTTCAAACAGGGCTTTATATAAGGGGCCAAAATGCATCTTTAGGGTCAGTTTCAGCACGTGACAGTTTTGTGGCCTAACCTGCAGCCAGGACTAGCAAAATGGCTCCAAGAAACACCTCAAAGCTCTCTCAAGTGAAGGAAAGCAACAGTCTCCTTGGACAACAGCATCCTGCAGTGTGCTGCTCTTTATATGTGCTGTCAGGCACTAGCATCATTCAGGTATCATCGTGTCGTTGCTTCAGGAAATTGGCCGTGCTCTACCACTGCAGGTAATGTAACGCTTTAAATAGTGTCTTGTAAATGTTCAGATAGGCATTAAATCAAGTAGAAATCATTCAGAAAAGGTCAATACTTGATTTTTGCTGTTGATAAAGGGAAGCAAGCTAATGCCCTTGAGGGATTTCTTCTTCTCCCTTCTTACATGCAACCATCAGGTAAGCCCACTTGAACACGCTGGTGCTCCTGGTGTCACAACAGAACAGGAGAGCAGGCTCCAAATCTGGTCTCTTCCATGTTGGTGCAACACAACCTCCCAATAAAGAGCTTTTGCTACCTTGGGCTGCCAGTCCGCTCGGAGCTGTTGTGAGTCTAACAGCATTTAGCTCATGTTGCAACTTAGACAGGAGGCATTCGTGGAGCATATGCTTTTCACAGAGTCCTATAAATGCCTAGTGAAACTGCAGTGTATTAGATCCCATCTTAGACACTTCTTACTTTGCAGAGCAAGATTCCTCTCTACAATCTATTCTTTGGAGCTCTGATTTGCTTTAATGCAACTTTGCTTTAAATTAAATGGGATTTTTGCCACCCCCACAGGATCTCACACTTGCTTTTATGAACAAATTATTAAACCACTTACCTATCAGCACGTCTCCTTCTGCCAGGAACAGAGTTGCTACCTGCCTGCAGATACCATGATAATTTTTCTTTATTCCAGTGCTTTCTTTCCTAATTATAAACCTTTTGCAGTGGCTCAGACTTCTTCACTTGCCACTCTTAATTTTTAAAAAATCTTTAATGACTTGCTGTAAAACCTTGAACTGTCTGTTTTCAATGTTGCTCCCAACCCATTTTTCCTGTAGGTATATGCAGCCATACTACATTACAGCTAGTGGGAGGAGGCTCAGAGAAAAAGGAGAAAGCTTGTTTCAGAAGAGCAGGCTCAATCACAGTGTCCAAGTCTGCTTTCACACATATTTCCTCAATGAAACTCCCCAAGGACAAGAAAGAAAAAAAGCTAGTGACATGCGAGGAGCAGAGAAGAAATTTACTAACTCTGCAATCTTCAGGCACCCTGAGAGGCAAAAGGCAAATTCAATGCTGCAGGTGGATGTCACAGCATTCTTCATCTTGGTATAGCACTGACATCTAATGCACCTTCTACAAAGTGGATAGGTGGAGGATACTTCTGCATAGACACACTTCTCTGTGTTATTGTTGTCAGAGGTCAGTTTACATTCCTTTTACACTTTTCCACCCATACTCCCTTGATCCTTGTTGCCTTTGTAATTTCCATAGCGATGGCAAGACTATCGCTGTAGAAAAGATTGCAAAGGCAGTCAATACCCATGACTTCAGAAATAATAACAAAATGCAGGGGCAAGATCATTTCCAAGAGAGATGCTGGAGGACACAAGATTATTCTCATGTCCGTCAGGGAGTGTGTGTTCTGCACCTCTCCATTGCTTTCTCAGCTCGACCCTTCTCACTGCTGTACCGAGCTGAGCTGCTTATGCCAAGCCTCTGCCTGGGGTTTGATCTGCAGCTCCCCACCTTCGTACAACCAGATCTCTGGGGGCTACTCTCTGTTCACTCCTGTCCTCCTTCACCGGTCAGGGTGGGTGGTGAGGGGTTCTGCCAATATGAGGTTTTGTTTTGTGGTGCAGGCAAATGCACATTCACCTGTGGCCTAAGAAAGGATGTGCTGGGTATAGGTCTCTGTGTGTGTGGTCTGTTATATGTGCAGTCAAATTTGGGCATGAGTGGTTTGTGGTGGTGTGTATGTGGCTGAGGAATGGTTTTATGGGTTGAAATTTAGGTACCGTGTTCTATACTTGTTTGCAACAACAACACAAATTACAGCTTGCAAAGTCCTTTGCAAATGTAGACATCTTGTTCCTTTGCCTTCTCACAGGGCCAGCAGCTGGCTGTCATCCAGTCTTCTTAAAATGCTAAATAAAGAAAGATCCGGAAGCAAGCCTGTGTGACTGTCACTACACAATTCAGTGCTCTAGTGAGCTAATTCCTTATCTTGATAAGGTCCTTCCAGATAGTAACACCGCCTGTTGTCCATTCGCCCTACGTCACCTTAACCTCTAAGACACTGCAAGAAGCCTTGGCTGAAGCAACAATACAAGGCAGCATCCAGAGATCAGGAACAGCAAGGGCTAGTCCCACCTCTGCAGGAAAACGTGTGGTAGGACGTTGAGCCAGGGCAGTGAGTTGGCTGAAGCTCCCCAGACACTGAGCGAGACAGAGAATGGCTCTAGCAAGCACATGCTAAGCTCTTTCCTCCATTTCTTCATTTGCACATTAGTACAGTAATATATTTAAGCCTCGTCAACTATCCAGTTTTTGACACACTCGGGATCTGATTGAAACTTTGTAGATGTCAATCCATCAACAGAAATCTTTCATTCACTGACTGCTGGTCAGGTCCTTCATCTCTTAGCAAAGAAATTCCCATTGGTCAGCAGCAGCAGGTTTTTCTCAAGTTCATGTCTTTCAACTCTGCCCTGGAATCAGGTTCTTCACATCTCACAGATAGCCAGCTAATCAAAATTATTCTGCTTCTAACTTTTTCTGTACTTTACAACATACAAATCCTGATGGAAATCATCATCAGTCCTTTTATGTCATTCCATCTGGAACAATCCAAAATTGCTTATAAACAATAATTCTTGGGTGCTTCAGTCAAGTTTGAATCATGTCCTCTGTGCAGTAGAACGCAGCAGTCCTAAAACTTTATTGGACCAAACACTTCCCAGGTTAGTACCAAGCTACGGGTTATTTTGGGATGGATTGTTCTTCATTTGCCATGCTGAAGCAGGTGTACTGTATGCAGACTGCCTGCATACTCAGTTAATATATTCAAATGGATTATTTGACAATTTTAAAGTATTTTGTTAATTTTATTTTGCCTAAAATTACTAGTGAATGCAATCTCAGTTCACAGCATTCTCTCATAAATTATCCACTGGAAAATTTTTTCCCCAGGTTCAACACCATGTTTCTCAGAGTGGACTGGGAGATGCTTGCAGGGCAACATGAAGATCAAGGCACAATGGCTTCTGGAGCCTTTGTTACTTTCCTACTACAGTAACGTTATAATTTCCAAGGTCACCTTCCACAGCTTTAATGGGAAAGATACTCTTTACTTCCCTCTCATGCCATTACTGTAAAGTATTCTGGACCCAGGTTGGTGGAGCAACATTTCGCATTTGACTGCTGTACCCTGCAAATATTTAATCTGAAAAGTGCTTCGATTCCTTGTAGATTAAAGGATTTACAAGGCTGTCAATAGTTTCCATTAAAGTAATTTTTTTCTTAATAAAAGCCTTTAAAAAAACCCAAATAAACGAACCACTTGATAATTTTTTTAAAACTGCCTTCAGTCCAATATTGAAGTAGAATCTGCTTGAGAAGTAGCTGTTGACAATATAAGATGCAATTTTAATTAAGATCAATCGATCCTCTACATTTTAGATCCATCCATACATGTAGGGCTTAATTCCAAGCCCGTTTTTCCACTGACTTGGTGGATCAAGTGCTACATTTTTTAGTTTTCTGATTTTCTGACTTTTCAAACTTGCTTTTGTAAATAAACATTATAAATTTAATTTTTCAATAAGGAAGGTAAGCAGACAGTTTAAATGACCTACCTGTGGTAGATCACTGTATTATCAATTTTATGACAATGTCAACAGAGGCACAGGCTACAGTGAAGATACGGTCCCAATTATGTCAGGGTGTGTATAAGAGCACACTAAAGGACCATTTACCATTTGAGGAATTTATGGTTTATATTCAGGGCTGAGGTCCAATAGGTCTCTTACTTGTCCAGCTAGGCCTGGGAAGACCAGGGTTTCCATTTTAAAGGAAATTCTGCCACTTTAATGTCTCTCCTTTCCAAAATTGGAGGAAAAATGAGTATTTCTAGATGTATTTTGTAAAATATGTCCCCAGAAAAAAACTTTATTGTAAAGAACTGCCCCCCAACATTTTAATATTGTTAGTATTACATAAAATAATTTCAGTACATTAAATTATTTAGAAATGCTAAATTGAAATGTTTGTGCAATTGTTGAAACAGAACCTTTCCACATTATTGAAATGTGTTATCTCAATTTTTTTCAAGAAATACAATTACAGAAATTGATTTGTATCTGCAAAATGTTTCCATTTCAGTGAACACCACATTTTCTAATTACAAAACCTGTTAGCTCCATCTAGCCTGTTGGCTCCGTGTGTTCTGTTACAGACAGGTGAATGCAGATATCTTGCACATCATGTGCCATGAAAAATCTTCAGAAATCCTGCTTTCCCCTCAGTTTTCTCAGTAGAGCCTGAGACCCCCAAAGAGCTACTTTATGAGTAGAAAATGTTATTCATATCCATAAATCATCAAATAGACTCTACCTATCTGACCTACCACTCTTATGGCATACTCTTGCCAACTCCCAGCACTCCAAATTCTCTGGGGTTGGTTTAAATGAGATTTTTACAACAATGATGATTTTTAGCTCTTCTGATCTGTCCTTCAGCATTTAAGCCTTAAACAGTAAATTTTGAAGGTCTTTTCCACAGCCAGCATGGATGGTGTAAGCAGGTTCTGCACAAAGAAACAAAAGCACAGATTTTTCAGGTTATCACGGGACTCCAGATTGTAAAAGACATACCTACAGGATTCAGCAAACGGAGCTGGGTGCCTGGGCTGCCCACACAGAGCATGGGAGGGATTCGTCCATTGAAGGACTGAAATTCACAGGTCACGATAGACCGACAACCTACGGTCCCTGGTGGGAGATAAGATGGGGCTCAAACTCAGTCCCTCCAAGGAGGCCAAGCTGCTGAGCAGGCACTGCAGCAGGACATCTCTCACTCAGGATCTGCACAGCAACCTCCCCCAAAGCCAGGCATGTAAAATACTCCCATAAAATAGCTCCTGTGCTCCCATGCCACATGTCCCAGCCTCACGCAGGCATCTCATGTCTTATTCATGAGCTTGTAAAAACAGCAAGTTCCCTGGAAAAGAATCACATGTATGTTCACGGCAGCTACCCAGATTCGGCAGATACTTGAAAACAGTAGCGTTAATCTCTTTGCCTCTGTTACCTATTCCCAGAATGGAGATGATAATCCCATGGTGCTGGATAAAATATATTCACTGATGCTTGTGATCCATGGGTACAAAATGGTAAAAGCCCCACAGGATCCCAAAGAAAGAAGGGAATAATTAGTTCTGCATCTAGTCTGAAGGTTATATAGTATACATTAAATAATAGCTTGAGCTGTACATTGAGTGAGGAGGATGAAAGGGACTATTGAAAATCAGCTTATTTGTTGAAAAAAAGGCAGAATCCTGTGGGAAGAGGAATATGTGATCATCTAATTAAGAAATATATAATTAAATATATAATTATCCCTACACTTAAGGGGGCCACAAACTTCAAGCTTACAAGTGACCTCACTGCTAGTATTTCTTAACTTTTCCTTGCCTAACTTTGCAGCTTCACTGTCTTTTGTTGAATGGGTTTCAGTTCCCCCCCAAAGGCAGAACAGCTGGAAACCCCAGGCTGAGAAATAGTGCCTTTGTCCCACACAGCAACTCTGACTAACATGAGCAAGAGTTTTAGATATCCAGGGCTTCAGCTCAGACAGCTTCCACTTGGGGACCCAGAGCAGTAGCAGGCAAAGCACATGGAATATAAATCAGAGGGGTATGAAACACCCATCACCAGCCTTTCTGCTCTCTCTCTTAGCCTCTGTCCTCAGTATTTCATCTCCTTCTGACAAGGGTCTTCACCCTGGATGTTTCAGTCCCTGATCTTCCATTCAGCAAAGTCCGTGTTCCCCAGCCATCCTCTGTTTCTTGCTTTTGTTAACACTTGGGCAACATGAGACACACGAAGGAGCACCAACAGGATAGTCCTCCCTCTCCGAACACCGGTCACTGGTGCCACAGTGACCCAGAAGAATTGCAGTTGCAAGGGTGACCTGCCCAGCTGTCCCCAGCTGGACTGTCCCACAGTGCTTGCGCAGGAATGACAGACAATTGGATTCAAACAGAAGGCAAGAGCTGGAGCATGCACCTCCAGGTGGCACCTTCAGATAATTTCTCTACTGACCATATGGTAACAGTATTTTTTCAGAAGTTCATTACTTGGTGAAACTTGATTGGTAACAGTTCTGAGGGGTGCTTTTTCTTTTCATCCCCTCTCTTCCAAATAGGAATTGTAAAACACATACCTCTATTACAGCTAAATTTCAACTTTCCGTTCAAAAGCACAGAGTCACTGTAACTTGTAAAGACAAGTCCTAAAACAAATTCAAATAATGGAAAGCAAGGCATTTTTCTCTCATCTCCTTGTCAGGATTTAGTATCTTCTACAGATTCACAGATTGGTAGGAGTTGGAAGGGACCTCTAGAGATCATCTAGTCCAACCCCCCTGCTAGAGCAGGATCACCTAGAGCAGGGTGCACAGGATTGCATCCAGGTGGGTTTTAAATATCTCCAGAGACAGAGACTCCACAGCCTCTCTGGGCAGCCTGTGCCAGGGCTCCGTCACCCTGAGTGAAGAAGTTTTTCCTCATGTACAGATGGAACTTCCTGTGTTCCAGTTTGTGCCCACTGCCCCTTGTCCTGTCACTGGGCACCACTGAGAAGAGTCTGGCCCCTTCCTCTAGGCATCCATCCTTTAGATAGTTATAAGCATTGATGAGATCCCTGCTCTGTCTTCTCTTCTCCAGGCTAGACAGACCCAGCTCTCTCAGCCTTTCCTCATACGAGAGATGCTCCAGCCCCCTAATCATCTTGGTAGCCCTCTGCAGGATTCTCGCCAGTATTTCCCTGTCCTTCTTGAACTGGGGAGCCCAGAACTGGACACAGCACTCCAGATGTGGCCTCACCAGGGCAGAGTAGAGAGGGGGGATAACCTCCCTCAACCTGCTGGCCAAACTCTGCTTGATGCACTTCCAGGATGCACCCCAGGATACCATTGGCCGCCTTGGCCATGAGGGCACACTGCTGGCTCGTGGAGACCTTGGTGTCCACTAGGACTCCCAGGCCATTCTTCATAGCGCTGCTTCCCAGCAGGTCAACCCCTAACCTGTACTGGTGCCTGGCGTTGTTCTTCCCCAGGTGAAGGACCCTACACTTGCCCACACTGAATTTCATAAGGTTCCTCTTTGCCCAACTCTCCAGCCTGTCAAGATCTCTCCGAATGGCAGTGCAGCCTTCTGGTGTGTCAGCCACTCCTCCCAGCTTGGTGTCATCAACAAATTTGCTGAGGGTATGCTCTGTCCCCTCATCCAGGTCATTGATGAACATGTTGAATAAAACTGGACCAAGCACTGACCCTTAAGGCACACCACTAGGTACAGGCCTCCAACTAGACTCTACCCACCTCACTGTCCACTCATCCAATCCACACTTCCTAAGCTTGCTAACAAGGATGATGTGAGAGATAGTGCCAAAAGCCTTGCTGAAGTCAAGGTATACAACATCCACTGCTCTTCCTTCATCCACCCGTCATGCCGTCATAGAAGGCAATCAGATTGGTTCAGGCATGATTTCCCCTTGGTGAATTCATGTTGACCACTCCTGATAGCCACCTTCTCCTCTACATGTTTAGTGATAATCTCCAGCCTCACCTTTCCAGGGATGGAGGTGAGGCTGACTGGCCTGTAGTATCCCGGGTCATCCTTCTTCCCTTTTTGAAGACAGGAGTGACATTGGCTTTCCTCCAGTCCTCAGAGACCTCTCCTGTTCTCCATGACCTTCTAAAGATGATTGAGAGTAGCCTAGCAATAACATCTGCCAGCTCCCTGAGCAGTCATGGGTGCATCCCATCAGGGCCCATGGATTTGTGAATGTCTAGGTTGCCTAGATATTCTCTAACCCAATTCTTCTCAACCAAGGGAAGGTCTTCATTTCTCAAGAATTTCCCTCCTACCTCCAGGGTCTGAGTTTCCTGAGGGCTGGCCTTAGCAGTAAAGACAGAAGCAAAGAAGGCATTCAGTAACTCTGCCTTCTCTGTATCACCAAGGTCCCCACCTCATTCAGCAGCTGGCCCACATTTTCCCTAGTCTTTCTCTTTCTGCTGATGGGGTTTTTTGCTGAACTTTTCAAAATGGCAGCACAAATTTCGGTCCAAGCTATCACAGTCTGGCCAAGTTATGAGCAACTTTAACAGTGTGGTACATTGGTGTTTCTACCACCTGCAATGTCAGAAGGATGTTGTCGATGTGCTATCATTAAGAAAGAGAGGCATGAAAATAGTTTTTAGAAATTACTAAGACACTTAAAAAAAGTGTCTTCTGCAAGATAACTATTCATTCCAGGGCATTGATAGTTGGGGTTGAGGAGAACACCTGGATTGGTGGTGTTCTCCTCAACCATGCCAGTGAGGGGAAATGCTGTGAGATGACTATGTGTCAACAACTGGTTGACACGCTGGTATCAGCAACAGAGTTTTGGTTTCTATGAACCATTGTTTGAGGATCAACATCTGCTTGGAAGCGATGGGATCTACCTCACTAAGCAGGACAAAGGCATCCTTGCCAGCAGGGTGGCTGACCTGGTAAGAAGGGCTTTAAACTAGGCAAGTCACCAGCAGTGATGCACAGGGTTCATAAGCAAAGGAGCTGGGGAGATGCAAGCAAAAGGGAACATAAAATCAACAAATCAAAGCTTAAGCTAAAGTCAAGCATTTGTATGTAAGCAAGGAAGTGCTGACAAAGCAACATTATGGAATAAAATCCCAGATCCTTTTTGTGAAAATGCGAATTTCAGGGTGCCTCTCTGAAGTGCGTGTGCAGCAATGCATACAGCACGGGGAATAAACATGATGAGTTAGAGATGTGTGTGCAGTTGCAGGGCTAGAGTCTCACAGGGATCACGGAGGTTTGTTGGGATGGCTCCCATGACTGGAGTAGAATCATAGAATCATAGAATCACTAAGGTTGGAAAGGACCTCTGAGATCATCAAGTCCAACCGTCAACCTAACACCACCATGCCTACTAGACCATGTCCTGGAGCACTGCATCTATGCATTTTTTGAAGATCTCCAGGGATAAGTGGAAGCTGAACTGGTCTGGCCAAGGTACTGACCAAGAGATGGAAGGCACAGTTGCAACAATAGTTGCAACAGTGTTGCAATGGAGGGACACAGACTCTTTAGGAAGGACAGGCTGGTAAGACAAGGAGTTGCCCACTATGTGAAAGCAGCTGGAGTGCCTGGAGGGGCATCGATGATGAGCCAACACAAAGATGTGAGCAACACAAGGATTAAAGGGCACAAAGTACGGGTGACATTGTAATGGATGTCTTCTATAGGCTACCTGACCAGGAAGAGCAAGGAGATGAGCCCTGGTACAGGCAGATAGGAGCAGCATCACATTATCAAGCCCTGTCATCATGGAGGACTTTAGTCCTGGAGAGCACCAATGACAGCTTCCTAACCCAAGTGATAGAGGAGCCAAAGAGGACAGATGGTCTGCTGGACTGCATACTCACGGACAAGGAAGGGCACACTGGGGATGTGAAGGCTGAAGGCAACCTTTGCTGCAGTGACCATGAGACGGCAGAAATCCTGAGAGGAGGAAGCAGGGCAAAATGAAAGCTCAACACCCTGGAAAGAGACCAGACTTTGGCCTCTGCAAAGATTGGCTCAGAAGAGTCTCATCAGATAAGGCCCTGGAGGGAAGGTGGGCCCAAGAAAGCTGGTTGATATTCAGCAATCACCTCCTCCAATCTAAAGAGTTGTCCATCCTGATGAGCAGGAAGCCAGGCAGAAATGTGTGGATGAACTAGGGACTCCTGGCCGACAAAAAGGAAAGCCCACTCAAACTTAGAAAGGAAGCACACAGAGGGTGGAAGCAAAGATGCGTAACTTAGGAGGAATACAAAGACACAAAGACATGCAGGGATGCTGTTAGGAAAGCCGAAGTCAATTCCGACTGGAACTGAATTGTGTCAGACTGAGGGGTGTCAAAGGCAACAAAGAGGGCTTCTACAAGTACATGGATGACAAAAGGAAGACTAGGGAAAATGGGCCCACGACTGAATGAGACAGGGGATGTGGTGACACGGGACATGGAACAGGCTGATGTACTGAATCTACCTTTGCCTTGGTCTTTACTAGCAAGACTGGCCTTCAGGAATTCCAGGTCCCACACACCAGAGGGAATGACTGGACCAAGGGAGAAGTACCCTTGGTGGAAGAGGATTAGGTCAGGGAATACGTAGGCAAACTGGACCTGCTTAAGTCCATGGGCCCTGATGGGGCTGAGTGAGGTAGCAGATATCATTGCAAGGCAACTCTCAATACTCTTTGATTGATCATGGTGGCAGGGAGAAGTGCCTGAGAACTCACAGGAAAGCAAATGTCACTCCAATCTTCAATAAGGGCAGGAAAGAGGACTCACGTACAGGCCAGTCAGCCTTACCTTGATCTGTGAGAAACTGATGGAGCAACTAATCCTGGTAACCAGTTCCAGGCACATGAAGGACAAGAAGGTGATTTGGAGTAGCCAGCATGGATTCACCAAGGGGAAATCATGCTCGACCAACCTGATAAACTTCTATGACAAAATGACAAGCTTGGTAGACAAGGGCAAAACAGTGGATATCATCTACCTGGAACTGAGCAAGGCTTTCAACACTGTCTCCCATAAGATCCGCACAGAAAAGGTGATGAAGTGTGGGCTGGATGAGCAGACAGTGAGGCGGATTGAAAAGTGGCCAAACAGCTGGACCCAGAGGGTGCTGATCAGTGGCACAAAGTCTAGTGGGAGGGCAGTAACTAGTGTTCTACCTCAGAGGTCAATGGTCCAGTCCTGTCCAACACCTTCATTAACAATCTGGCTAATGGGGCAGAGCATACCCTCAGCAAATTTGCTGATGACACAAAACTGGGATGAGTGGCTGATATGCCAGAGGGTCGTGCTGCCATCCAGAAGGACCTTGACACGCTGAAGCAATGGGATGAGTGGAACCTCATGAAGTTCAATAAGAATTAGTGTGAAGTCCTGCAGCTGGAGAGGAACACCCTCAAACACTAGTACGTGCTGGGGGTCACCCACCTGGAAAGCAGCTTTGAAGAAAATGACCTGAGGTTCTGGGTGGACACCAAGTTGAACACGAGCTAACGGTGTGCCCTTGCTGCAAAGAAGACTAGTGGTATCTTGGGCTGCATTAGGAGGAGTGTTGCCAGCAGGTTAACTCCTCCAGATGGGCGAGGCCTCACCTAGAGTACTGTGTCCAATGCTGGGGTCCTCAGTACAAGACAGACATGGAAATACTGGGGAGGGTGCAACGAAAGGTCACGAAGATGATGAAGGGACTGGAGCATCTATGCTAGGAGGAAAGGCTGAGAGGCTCAGGGGGAATCTTATAAATGTGTATAATGTGTATCTGATGGGAGGGTACAAAGAGGACAGAGCCAGGCTCTTTCCAGCAGTGCCCAGTGACAGGACCAGAGGCAACGGGCACAAACTGAATCACAGGAGGTTCCCTCTGAACATCAGGACACGCTTTGCTACCGTGAGGCTGACTCACAGTAAAGAGAGAGAGGTTGTGTGTGGACTTTCCATTCTTGGAGATACTCAAAATCCGCCTAGACATGGTCCTGGGCAACTGGCTCTAGGTGGCTCTGCTTGAGCAGGGCAGTTGGACCAGGTGACCTCTAGAGGTCCTTGCCAATCTCAACCAATCTGTCATTCCGTACTGTTCTAAATCTTATAAAATACTTATTTACAACTAGTTGATAGGAAGTATTCAGAAAATGTAGAGATGCAGAAATTAGTCTCCACATGCAACAGTTACAATTTTTTATTACCCAAGTTGGTGGATTAATTTCTTCCAACCCAATTTTTAAAAAACAGATTGAATACTGAAGCAGAGAAATATACTACCAGTTGTCAGCAAGAAAAGGAAAAATGAGACTACTCTATAAGCCGTACATTTTCTCATTCTTAAAATAATGGGAAAAAATAGAGGAAAACATTGCCTATTTTCTACAAAGGAATGGAATACAGCACAGTACATTTCCACAGCTCGTATAATGTAGTTTTTGTTGAATGGGCTTTTCAATAAAACTCTGAAATTAACTTGGGGAAGAAAACTTAATTAACAACTTCAGTGAAAATAAATTTGATGTCTCAAGTGCATGTCAGTGTCTGAATTTTGGTAACACATTTGACTTAGCGTAACAAGCCCTCAAAATCAATTCAAATGAGCATCCTCTTAGAAATTTTCACATATCCTGAAAATGTTAAAGGACACAAAGTGATATAATCTTAAAATAATGAAATTAACATAAGAGTGGAGGATTAAAAACAGTGTAACAAATTGTTTTGTTTGTTTGTGTACAGTGGGATGCAATTAGGAGAGCTGATAGTTTCCACCCGGGATTTAGAAAACGGTGTAAGTAACTGAATTGGGAGCAGAGATGCCTGTGTGGGCAGAAACACCTCTGAATCCTCCGAAGCATTCTGAATTTCAGAACAGCTCACCAGTTCATTACCCGTTTCTAAGGCAGCCCAGCCTTAGCCTGTTCGCAGTCCTGGGAGAGTCTGCATCACAGCGCTGCAGCATCTTTTTATTTTGGGTCTGAAATCCGCCAGACCCAGGCTCGAGGTTCTTGGAGAGCTTCAGTAGGTGAGACCTCATGCAGGTTACACCTAACGCGTGCCTTCCCAGCGAATGCTCCGTCTCAGGCTGCTCTGGAGCTGATGCTGGCATTGGTACCTGAGGGGTGCTCATCGAGGGATGCCTTCCGAAGACCTGCGAGAAGTGGAGACCAGGAGGAGGTACAAAGCCACAAGAAATCAGGATCTCGTGCTCTTTGTACGCAGAGAAGCAAAGCAAGACTTTAAGGAGGCCGGGTGCATGCGTGAAGCTGCAGCTCGGGCACCCCTCTCCCGGGAAAGAGGAACCCGGCAGCGGCAGCTGAGAGAAGGGATGTAGGGGGGCGTGGAATGCGGACGGGGTGCTAGCGCGCGGACTGCGAAAGCGCAGAAACACCCCCAAAAGGACCCTCTGGGAGGCTGTACAGAACCCGAGGGCGAGAGCTGACGAAAGCGGCAGGAAGGCAGGCGCGGAGAGGCGCGGGCAGCGGGAAGGACGCGAGGCAGCGGCGGGACAGCCGCAGGGAAACCAGACGTCACGGCGGGGCGGGGGAAGGGTGCGCGAGCGGGGTGGCACTGCAAGTGCCGACGTGGGAAGAAACCCGAGTGACAGCGGGACGCACGCGCACCCACGCTCCCCAACACGGCAGTGCCTTCCACGCGCCCTCGCTCACCCGCACGCGCCCGGCTCCCGCAGCATGCACGTGCGTCCGCGCCCCAAGCACGCACGCTGCCCTCCGAAGCACGCGCATCCCGCTCC
>VWZZ01005757.1:29090-68272 GCA_013399095.1 Psophia crepitans | reverse complement strand
GGAGCCCGGTCCGGCTTCTCCCTCAGCTCTCGGCGGCTCCGGGTCAGGCTGCGCTCCGGGGGAGGTGGCCGTGTCCCCGCCTCCGACTCCCCTGGCCGGGGCGCCAGCGCGGAGTCGTGCGGGCGCACCTGTGTGTGGCGGCGTGTCGGTCCCTGCCCCGCCCGGGGCCGTGAACTCCAGCCCGGGCGCCTCTCCGGGGCCGGGAGCGGGTAGTGGCCGAAGCGCGGCCATGTTGGTGGGTTTCCCAGCACCTGCCGCCGGCCCGGCGCTGCGGGCTCCGGCCCCGCGTCCTACAGGGGCACGTCCCCTTGGGGGGGTTTGCTGGTGGGTTCTGCCTGCCCCCTTTAATCTTAAGGTCCCTGCACGGTTTTTCTGTCTGTACAAAATACCGCTTTAATAACGCCTCTAGGATTAGTGAGGCTTTTTTACTTTATCGGTGAAGAGGCGAGTGAAGTGCCAGTTCGCTGCCTCTGTGCTCAAGCCCAGTGCATAGCCAGTATCTCTTCATTGCGATTAAACAGAACCAACCTGTTGGAAAGGATGAGACTTCAGTCAGCAGCGGAACAGGGATCTCCTGTGTAGAACCGCGTGACGTTAAGAGGTTAGTAAGGCAAAGAAAGCCAAGGTTGACTGCCAGTGTGGAGTCCTGAGCTTTGCTAAGGAAAGGCAACATCTTCTTCTGAAGGGAACGACTGAGGTCTTAATACAGCAGATAGAGGAGCCAGGTAAAGGATTTCTCTGGAGATGAGGTAGGAAGGATTCTAGAAAAAGAAAGGTTTTGTGTGACTTTCTCCTGTTCCCTTATTTATCAGTAATTAGTCAAGGCACATGCATATCTGTTGGTATGACTAGCTGCTTCTTGCCTTAACATAGCTTATTTAATTTCTGGTAGTGCCTTTTTATCTTTACCTGTTGCTTGACGAGGGGGAAAAGTGAAGGCACAAGTGCTTTCTTGATCTCGCAGGAAAAAGAAAATCGCCATGACAATGGTTTTGCATGCTGGCCTTATTGCTTGGCAGGCTTTTTAGCAGGGGTTGTAAGGACAATGATCACTGATAATGTTAATTGGAAATGGACTTGTATATAAGTTCACCTCAAATGTCCGTGTTAATGGTCTTGTGATTACGTTCACTTAAGTCTCCTCTTACAATGATCCCTTTAGAAGCAAGATCTGATGTTTGCCTAGGGCTTCCAAGTGTCTGACTTCTAGGAATGAGGAAAAGTTAGTCAACTTTTCTGTCATGGTCACAGGAAGCTTTGGCTTTCTTTGTGAGAACTAAGGAAAAGGCTGTTTTGGTATAGGTAGGAGTGGCAGATGGTTGCTTCCTCTGATAGCATCAGACTACATTATCTTGTAGAAATGGGGGCTTTTGTTTGCTGGTGGAATGGGTGTCATCAACTACCTCCTCTGACTCGTTAGTAAAACTGGTTATAGTTTCCTCTGCGCTTGTCCTCTTCCTTGCCTGATAGAATCCCAGAATGGTTTGCGTTGGAAGGGACCTCAAAGACCACCTAATTCCAGTCCCCTGCCATGGGCAGGGACACCCTCCACTAGACCAGGTTGCCCAAAGCCCCATCCAACCTGGCCTTGAACACTTCCAGGGAGGGGACAGCCACAGCTTCTCTAGGCAGCCTGTTCCAGTGCCTCACCACCCTCTCAGGGAAGAATTTCTTCTGAATATCTAATCTAAATCTCTACTCTTTTTAACTAAAAGCCATTCCCCCTTGTCCTGTCACTCCCTCCCCTTGTAAACAGTCCCCCTCTGTCTTTCCTGTAGGCCCCTTCAGGTACTGGAAGGCTGCAATTGGGTCTCTCTGCTATGACAGCTTGGACTTAACAGCAGCTGTGCCATGACCACGTGGATGTTCAGTGTAATGCTGTTGTGTCTGACAGTGTTCCCCCCATGGTAATGCTTAGAGGAGACACAAACTTGTGTGCGTAGGGAATGATATTTCCCCAGTATGCCATCTTAGGGAGTGTGTTGGAGACTTGCCCCTGGTCTCTGGCAGCTTTTGCAAAAGGAGCGTGTTGCTCTGAAGCTGTGTGTGTGAACTTCTGTTTATCAGCTGCCAGATGGTCACTTAGAATGGGTTTTCACTACTGCTCCTTACACTAGCTTTCTGAGGGTTTTTGACAGGCTTCCTAGGGTTTTTCACCCTCTTCCTAATCTGGTTGAAATAGGTCAGCAGATCCAATAGCTATGTTGTGGGAGATGGTAAGGATGATGGTGGGGGAATCGGTGGCATTATCCTTGTTTCTTAAAGCAGGCTAGAACCTGCATGTGCCATTGACACCTGTTTCTGTGCTCTGCTCCTGTTGTCTTGTCTCTTAGTGCGGTGAGCTCTTGTATGTAGCTGTGCCTTTTTAGTAGCTGTGTCTGTACCTAGTGATGTCCCTTTTGAAACAAACCTGAAAGTCTTCAGCATCAAGCTTTATAATTATGCTGTTAACGTTACTGAATTGGTGCTAGGCAGTAAAGCGTGAGGTTTTTACCAAGACTTCTTATTTACAGAGATAATGGATGGTGTACTAGGTAGAGCCCTTTCCTCTATTAACTGTCTCAATCCTAACATGGTTTTGTTTCTTCTCTTTTTCTGCTTAAAAAAAATGTAGTCAGGACTAAAACCTTCGCTTCTAAAAGTACAATGAGACATGGCCAGTTATTACTTTCAATAACAGCCACAGTTATCAGCAAATGTTCCCACTTTAGCTCTGTATTTGAGGAGGAGGAAGAGGTTGCTCCCTGTCTGTCAGATGAGTATGTAAGAATGACAAGACTGAGACCAAGAGTCTGTTTAGTTGTGTCTTCATGTAATGGATATTTAGGGAAGAACACGCATACAGAGCAGGTGAAGGTAACAATTTGCAGTGTGTTCTTGCCTTCAACAGACTGGCTTGGACTTCTGGGCTACAGACTTGCTAGACTATTTTTCTTTTAATTGCTTCTGCCCCCTCCCCCCCTAAAGTTTTTAACAAGCAATCATCTGTAGGCAATTAGACCCTTTTCAGATAAGTACTACATAGATTGTGTGGATAGCTGTGGTCATGCTATATAATAAGTAACATGTCCTGAAGTCTAGAACTCAAAACTCTCCCTTTCCTACAGGTTTGAAAAGTACAAGTTTGTGGTCCCCACCCAGTTGCTGAGAGGGAAGGAGAGGTTGATCTACCTACATCACTCTTGAGTTACTCCCACATGTTCTTATATGTTGGAGGAACAGGTTTCTCCAGATCCTTTAAGACACTACAGTATGGCCTCTAACTAAGAGGCTGTTTTGGTGTTGTGTGAGGCAGGGTCTTGTCTTCATCCTAGAAGCCTTGGAACATAAAGTTGATCAGTTTGTAGCTGGTGAATCGTAAAAGATCATTAGAGTAAGACTATAAAAAAATAACATCTTGTGGTGTCCTGTTTTGTTAGAGTGGTGTTGACAGGGCAAGAAAGCACTTGTTCACGATAAGGGTGTGCTGCCTCTCCACTTAAGAGAGTTGCATGATGGTTGATACTCCTTCCTTGGCTAGTTCCGCTTTCCAAGGATAAAAGGAAGGGTAAGTCTGAGTGGTTGTTTCATGTCTAGCTGCTAAGATAAAGACAACTCATGAATGGCAGTGAGATTTTTCAGCTTCACTGCCCGTTTCTGGGATAAGAAACAAAAAAAAGATGGTCAGTCCTGAAAATAGAGCTGGACTTCATTCTTGATGCTGTCTGGTAAACTCTTGTATGAAAACCAGCAAGTTAAAGCACTGTGTTGTGCTACTGCATTAGTACAAACTGCAGTGGAGGTGAAGGTAAACTTGAGTGTTGAAGGAACAGAACAGGTCTGGTCATGACTTCATGTGCGGGCATAAAAGTATTTGTAACGTTCTTGTACTTCCTTATGTTTTAGAGTAACTTCTTAACTTTTCTTTCCAGCCACCAAAGTTCTTGGCACAGTCAAGTGGTTCAATGTCAGAAACGGATATGGCTTTATCAACAGGTATGTTTAAATTATGATAGTCATGTTTATACTGTACTAAAACTCATGGTACAGATGATATGCCATGTGTTAGTAACTGCAGCAGAAACCCAAGGACCCGACTATGAGTTCATGCAGTTGATAACCAGGTTTGGTTAGGCATCCAACAGACTCAGCTATTACCTCAGCGGACATTCCCCGCCTGCCACCAACCCTCCATCCAAGGTTGTGTGTATGGGGAGAAAACAAGGTCACACTTGCTACAAGTTTGGTCTGTTACTTGTTTCTTGTATTTACTGGTACTGCACCTTTAATGAGCTGTATATTCTTTCACAACTGCCTGGCTTTTTTTAAAGGTACAAGTAGGGTTGAAGGAAGAGGGGAAATACTTCTGGATAAAGATTCAAGTACTAACTGATTGGTCAAAATGCCTTCTCTAAATACACGTTCAGGTTCCCAGATGTTGTCTAACTGAATATATTCCAGGCCTGGGTTCACAGAAACTTCCTGTCCCTTTTTCCTCTCTGAGCATGAACAGACCTCTGAATGGCATAGATAAGACAATAGCTGTAAGCAATACTGATCGCACTGCAGCCTCAGGTGCACAAGACCCACGCTTCGCAGTTACTGGAGGGAACTCTGGCTGTTAAGGCTGGTATATCTGTGCTGTTGAGGGACTTAAATATCTTGTCCTTTATGAAAAACAAATCTGCTGCGTGGTGAACTTCTGTCTTGCAAAAGTCATAGCCGGCAAGTTATTTTGTTGTGCAAGTCCTTGAACTGTTACACAGCAGGTGAATTTGGGTAAGTTTGAAACTCTAGAAAGGGGTAGAAGAGCCCCACTTCATGGATCTGAAGCCAGTTCTGGTGCAGTATTAATTGCAGTTTCTGCAGACATAAGCACTACAATCTTAAAAGCTTGATTTGGGAAGAACTCTTAAAGTATTTCATAGCAGTTGATGTGAGAGCTTTCAGCTGGATATGGTGTAGTAATTTGCGAGCTCTCTTTCTAAACTGAAGTCTACCACTATTTCAGTGCAACAAGCTTTGGTTTATGTATTATCTTCACAAACTCTTTGACCCACCCATTGCCTCTGCAGCGAAGGAGTTGAGTAAACAGGTGGTAGAGTCTAGGCTCTTTCTGTTGTACGGGAGCACAGAATCAGTGTCTCGGAGCTGTCTTCATGTTTTGTGTGTAGAAGCCTGAACTGTCTACTGTAATTCAGACAACCTCATGTTTGTCTGGGTGCCCCTCCAGTGGACTTTCCCAACACCTCTTGTGCATGGTTGCTTTGAGTTTCACTGAAAGGAGAGCTCTGCTAACAGCTGTGGCTGGTCTTGTTGATAGCTGGGATAACAGCTCAGGTTGCAGCCCCTGTGAAAGGTTTTTTGGAAGGGTGGTGTAGTGAAAGGCAAGCAGTCCAGTCATTAACTCTGTCCCATGCCAAAACAAAATATTGAATACTTGCCAAAAGAGAACCTCCCTCTCCCCTCACCCTTCTGAAAGGTGGGGAGTCCTTTCTGCTGTAAAGCATATGACCCTGGAAATTCAGAGAAGGGTCTTGGTAGCATAGACTTACAACAGAGCGTATGGCATCCAGGGGATGTACTACAGGCTGGGGGAAGGAGGGTTTTACTTGTGAAGTCAGGGATTTCTATTTAGGTCTCTTAGTCTAAACTCTTATGACTTCTTGCTTTTTTTTTTCACAGAAATGATACCAAAGAAGATGTGTTTGTTCATCAGGTAAGACAGCAGTAGTTGGTGTTGAGATGTATGCTCTGATAGGTTTCTAACGCAACTTCCTGAAACAGCTGCCCAACCTTGTCCTGACTTCTCCTTGGAGTATTTACTGCAAATGCCTTGAATGGACATGTATGTTGAAATTTTTGAGGAGGAATGTTAGAGTACATGTTCCTTCTCTTTGGAGTTATAACTGAAGGGGTAGATATTATAACCCTTCATGCTTGCTTTTGTTTGCTCTGATTTGAATGCTACAGGTTTTCTTTTTCCAGTGTGTTTTTTCTTGTCCCTCCCCTGGGGAGATAACTCTGTTTTGTAAATACCTTGCTACCTATCTGTCCTCCCTCTACCCCCCACTTCCTCGTGCTCCTTGTGTCTTCTGTTTCTTCCTGCCCTCTGTTTGCCGGTCTGTTCTCTCTGCCCTCCCTGGTATTGGAGAGAAAGTGATCTAGTCTGGCTCTTGACCAGCCTGGTTTGCCATCAGCTGTTGCTGTGTGAGGCAGCTGCTTTTAGGAAGAAGAGGAGGAGGGCTGTGTGCCAGGTCTGCCTGAGCAGAGAGAAGTTGCCCAGCAGCTCATAATTGGTTAACTTTCCTTGAACTGTCAGTTGGCTGTTCTAAGTTTAATAGTGCAAACTCTCAGGTTGCAGGCAACTAATGGAAAGACAGAGGATGCTGTCTCCATGCTGATGTAGACTAGTTAGTTGACTTAGATCTGGTTTCACATCATCTGAGGCTTTTACTTCACCAGCAAATGAAATACTGCCCCTGGAGTTTGTCCCATACGAAATGCTTGCAGGCCCATGTCATTCTTAAAAGCGTGAGGTTTCTCTGTGGTATTTGTGGCAATGTTTCTGTCAAAAGTAACCCTGAAAGTTAAACTTGGAGTTTGTCACAGGGGATGAGGCTATGCGCATATATGGCTGTGTTAAATGTGCTGGTCAACATGGAAAGTTAGCGTAGTTCCAGTGGCCTAATAACTAAATAACATGTGATAACTGCTTCTCTGCATCCAGGTGTGCAGGCTGACTATTTGAAAGTTGATAAAGCTGGGAGAGAATAAGTCTAGTTCCTGTAATAAGCAGAGATGATGCTGGGAGGTGTGTGCAGTACAGATTCCCAGTTCAGTTGGTACACTAGGAGCAAGAGTTCTCAATACATGTACTGATCTCTCATGGTCACTCTCCTTCCTTAATGACAGTGTGCTGTGTGCATGCAGATGCAGCATCTGCAGCTTGAGGGGACCATGTCCAGAGGAGGGTGGGAGGAGTTCTGGTAGCAGGAACGTGTTCTGGATAGGCGGCACTGTGAAACTACCTTGAAGACAAACTAGGTCTCCTTGAGACCTGTGAGAAGATATCCTGGAACATGGTGGTTGCACTGATGGTGGAGTTAGGCAGAGTAACACTGATCCATGTTGGGAAGGCTGCCTGTGAAGGCCCACAGCAAGCTAGTATTGTCTGCACTGTTTTTGTTTCCTTTGCCTGTGGAGAAAATAATTCACCTAAATGTAAACAGGTGTGTATACGGGAAACTTATTTCCCATCTCCTGTGGCTGAAATTCTCTTGAAGTGAGCACTGAGTGAAACTGGCTTGAAGTTTCAGAAATACAAGCTTGCTGTGTGTGGCAGAATAGGTGCTTCCAGCTGTGGCCTGGGTTGACTGCAATCAGATGTTACTCAGCTCTTTCATCTCAAGCTGTTCGGTTTGTGAACATGCTGGCTAATGGAGCCAGGGGCTTTCTGGCCAGAGCTTCTGCCTGAGTGCTTGGCAGGGCCAGCATACAGGGTCTGTCTGGTGAGGAAGGCAAATCCATGACGTAAGCAAACATCCTGCTGCAAGCTCCCGCTCTGCAGTTAGTGCTGGTTCTGCCCCTCCTCCCCACGTCTGTCCTGGGAGAGGCTGGATTACATGCCTAATCCCTTCAGAATAAGGCTGACCTAGTTGAATAGATACAGCCTCCTCCCTGCCTCCCCGGCTCGCATCCAGTGGGCAGGGAACAGGCTGGTCTCATGATTGGAGTGGGGGTTAACACTTGGCATCTGGCTATTGGATGCTATTTATAAACCCAGTACAGATTAAAATGCTTTTCTCTTTAGGGCATGCATGGCTTGCTTTGAATTAACCCTTTGCTTTGCTGTGGGGGACCCAGGCAAGTGTTTTGGGGAAGGACAGTTCTTCACCTGCTTCTTGCTTGTGTCCTTGTCCGATTGGTTCACGGAAGGCCCTGTCTACAGGACTGTGTCACTTAAGGGCAGTGTGAGCAGTAGGGAGCAATCTGTCTTGGGAGAAGGAGGCTCTTGCAATTTAAGACTGTTAAAAATGTTGGTAGCCAGAGAAGTCCAGTTTAATTAGGCATAGTTTGAATCAAGAAGCAGCAAGGAAGAGGAGTTAATCTGCACAAATCTTTCTTCACTGGATTCTATTTGTTCTGCACAGCTTGCTGCGTGCGCATCAGTAACCAGTGTAACCAATTTCGGCTGTTGCTGTGACAATGCTGGCTGTGCACATGATCTGGTCATATCATGAGGATATGGAAAGAACTCTTCCAAAGAAAGTACTGAACTAGGTCTGAGGACTTGCATGGCTGTCTGTTCATCAGTGTCCCCTTGGGGAAGGAAAGGCTCTGTCTTAATCGAGTGCTGTCTCTTGAATTGAAGAAGCTGGAGCCTGCAGGATGCTGGTGAATAGTAACAGGGAGAACAGTGCTCTCTCCCCTCTGGATATACAGACTAAAAGTCTCTTCATCAACTTTTGAACTTAGGCTTCTTAGAGGCTTATTTTGGCAATGTTTACTTGCAGCTGAAGTAATTAGTAGTAAAGCAGCATAATTTCTGCTCTGAATGCTAAGTCTTACTCAAAATCGTTCCTGGTTGCCTTTATAAAACAAATGTCAGCTTACAGTGTGGCACCGGCTATGTCCTATTGACAGGTTATTCAACTGCAAATCTGAATTTTGATGTTTCTGTCCACAAAGCTGGAACATATGGAATCCTGGTGAATTTATCTTCCATTACCCTTCTGGGAGGATATTTGAGGAGCTTGATTAATCCTAAGTACACCCTCTGAAAAGAAATCTGGTAGTCCTTCCTTCCTCTGTACTTACCAGGAAGGGGAAGAAGTTCAAAATACAGCTTATTGATGCCGCTGTCATATGCGAAACACAAATCTCATGAGTTTGAGTTAGTTGTCTCAGTACAAGTGGTGCTGAAAGAATTAAATCCTTAATCTGTAGTGAAGATAAATGCTATATATTAATACTGAAATCATTATGGGAAAGCTAGCACTTCCAGCTCATTTTAGAAATGGAGCAGTTACACTAATAGGTCAGCACAAAGCGAACAAAGCTGTCTCAGCTCATGGTGGGAGTCTCTGCGTTGTAAAGTATCTACCGAAAGAATTCACTTAAGCAGCTCATTCTCTTCCTGTATATTAAAAACCCCCACAACCAAACTACTCTCTTGGGTTGTTCTTGCTTTGGTAGCAATAATACAGTCCTTAAGCTGTTCAGGGACGTTGGAGGGTACAGGGAAAGGTGTGGCTAGATGTATGGTAAAAGAACATGTTGGCCTATTGCCTGAGACACAAAGGGGACTGTATTCAGCAACAACAATGCTCTTCCTAAACAGGTCAAGTTCAACTTTAAACTGGTTAGAACTTTTCCTTCAGTGAGAAATACTTTTGGGCAGTTGTTGACTGTGTGAATATAGTTGCTATGCACAGGTAGCAACTCAGTCAGTCTTCATTCTGCCTGTGTTTCTTGAGCTGCAGACAGATAAGACAACTATCTCTTCTGTGTCTGCCTTGCATCCCATTTCTTAAGCCAGAGTTGTACCCTGCATTTCCTTGCATGCTTTTTTCTATTAGATCTGCTCCTGCTTTCTTGACATGAACAAAAAATGCCTATTTCGGGAAATCTAAAGTGAATTTGTCTTTTAATAATCAAAGAACTTCAATAAAAAGTGACTACTAGATTGACTTGTACAATGCATGTGGGTTTGGGATTTTCTTTTGCCCCTGGCCTGTTCTAATTTGTGAACCCTTATTTAATGAGCAGATAGTAGTAGGCTTGTCTTGCAAACTGCCTCTTGTGGAATCCTAGAAATATTCCTTGGAGTGAAAGGCATCTGTAGCTGACAGCTGAAGATCATTCCAGGAGATTTGAGTCTTCCTGTGAGTCTGAGGAGGTTTTAAACTGCTTTTGGGCTTTGATCCTAAGCTGTGGTGTTAATAATATTTTTTGGTTTCTGTTTAGGAGATGACTAAGACTGCAATTGTCTGTTCTGGTACTATTCCTGTGTTCTTTAGGGACTTGTCCAATTCCTGTTGGTCTGCCTTACAGTGCTTAGGTAAAAAACTTGTTTATGTTGCACCAAAGCTACAGTAATTCTTCTCTAGTTACTATGAGTTGCCGTGATACCTTAAAGTTGACACCAGGAGCATTTTTGTGGAAGATGGCATCTGTAGATGGTCTACAGGTCTCCTGATGACTGAAGATATGGGTCACACTGGCTGCTGGAGCTGCCTTGGTACACCTTGCAGGAGATCAAACGCTCTAAACTCTGTTCACATAGAAATATGTAATCATCTGGATATTTAACAGGCTTACAGAGGGGATCCTCGGGCAACAGCCGATTCATAAACTTGTAAGCATTGAGAAAGGACTAAACCTTGTCTATGGCCCTCTAGTAATCAGTCATATATGTATTTGAAATATCTTAGTGTGGCAACTGATCTGGTGTGTAGAGTTTGGATTGTAGCAGAAGAATACTGTCCTTCCCTCATCTACAGGGCTATCAATGTGTAAGATAAGTAAAATAATTTTTTTTTCTGTATTTTTTTTAAAGACGGCGATAAAGAAAAACAACCCACGGAAATATCTGCGCAGTGTTGGTGATGGAGAGACTGTAGAATTTGATGTGGTTGAGGGAGAGAAGGTGAGAGATTATAGAGACTTGGAGGTATGGTCCAACAGAGTTAATGTCACTCTCGTGGGGAGTAGACAAACTTAGCTTGTGTCTGATGTGTTTGTCTAATATGTTAATCTCTGGGGTGGGTGGCTTTCATACCGCCTTTTTTTGTGGAAGATCTGTTTCTAAAGGCTTCATTAAGAAGTGTTTCTAGATGTGTATAAAAATTCTGCTTTAACTACATCCTAGTACTTCTAGACTCTGTAATTTTTACTTGATAGAGCATTTGAAGCTTGCAGCCTGCCCAGTAATCATTAACCGAGACACATAATGCCTTGAAGGATTTGTCTTGGAGTCTGATAGCTTAATAACTGTAAAAACCTTTAAGTTCTTGAGTTTTCCAAATTTCTTTGGGGTGTGTGTCATATTCCCTCCCATCTTTAATCAGGTAATATTTGCTTTTTCCTCTTAACTCAGTCTGGCTGATAGGGTCTTAACTCATGATCATAGCTCTTGATTGTGGTATTGACAATAACAAACCTGCTTTTGCACTATGCAGAAGGAGGGAATCTCTGTAGCTTGGAACTGATACACAAAAGCCTCTTCCCTGTTACTTCTTCTCCCCATGTTCTTTTCTCCCACCACCCTGGCTTACTTTCTTTTGGCATTTTAGGGTGCAGAAGCAGCTAATGTCACTGGTCCAGATGGAGTCCCTGTAGAAGGCAGCCGCTATGCTGCAGACCGTCGCCGCTATCGACGTGGCTATTTTGGCCGACGCCGTGGACCACCTCGAAGTGTAAGTTTTGGTTTCTTTCTGCATGAATGATACAATAGGAGAGCCCTGGTGAAAGTATTTGACTAAGCAAGATAACTCTCCTCTTATTCTACAGAGTTGATAGCACAGGGGCAAAGAGAAGTGTTGTCAAATCCTTCCTTAAAGCCTAGCCATTTATATTAGCTGTCACAAGATCTCTTCTTTAATCCTACTGGATGCCACTGAGCCTTAAAGATGTGAAAAGTGTTCTTGCCAAGTCTCTTGGAGATGGCTAGAAGCTGGTGCTGGTTTGTGGTGATACAGTTTGCAGGTTCAGCTTTCATGCCAAGTGGCAAAAAAACTAGGATACTTGGTTTTGCTCAGCTTTTTGATGTTTCCAATCTTACCTGTTAGATTTCAGACAGCTACATTCCAGTATTGATTCCATTTCCTTTTGCTCTCCTGAGACTTAAAATCTCACTCAGTGGTGTTTGGGAGTTAATGCTTTTGTTGGTGGTATTGGTGTTGTCTTGGAGCTCCTTCAGACTTTAAATGAGCAGACATATCAAGGCTTAGACAACCCTGTGTACATCTGAGTGTGAAAAGCAGCTGTTCATTTCTGTGTGAGACCCAGGTTGTACCCAGGGAACATCTGGACTCAGGGTACTGATGCTGGGGTATGTTCTCTTGGGTGTCTAATGCAAACTCATGCAGCTAAAAGTCTGGCTTGCATGTGATACTGTAACACACTTGGATCCTGGTACTTGAAGATGTACACAGGGAGAACAAATTGTGATATCACACACTGTTTTCCTTTTGGCTTGCTTATATCTGAGACCCCAGACTGATTTGGTGTGGGTACCAGACCTTAGCTGTTGTATGACTGGCGCCTGATGTCCTATGAAGTCACATCTCATTTCATAACCTAAAATATACTGCTTTTCCTCTGGTATCATTGAGTCTGGAAGAATTACAGCCTTCAAAACTTGCAAACAATAACTTACAAAAAGATATTAACCCGGCTGTTCATTGTTTCCCACGGTTTGAGGTGGTTTGGTCCTTTTCTTTAGCTTACTGAGTATTCTGTGAATGTTAGGCCTTCCCATCAGTGCATTGACTGGTCCTCTGGATTTGGTATCATCTGTTAAAATTAAGAATAAATTCTGTTTTGTTCAAGCATGATGAAGACCTTATAGTACCATTCCCTTAGCATGCTGGTCTGACGGGTAGCAAGGTAAACTCCATGATTACTGTAACCTTTCAAAGGCAATACTGGCCAGGCAGTGACATTGGCCAGCTCCTTCAGCCTTCTTTAATGTATCCTGTGTAGTGTGTAGACTGTGTAAGACTTGTTTAAGTGATACTTCCTTTTCATGTTTGATCTCAGTCAGGAAGTCCTTATGCAGCCAAAGCTGACATTATGCTGTGCCTGCTCAACTTTCTGCATGTTGCAGTGGACCCTTCTGGTGTTCTGAGCTAGTTTGAGGTACAGCCAGTTCTGCTGGGCCTTCTTAAACACTCACTTCATAGTTGTCTGAAAAGTCAAAGCTCCACTTAGAATCGTTGAGTCATAGAATGGTTTGGGTTGGAAGAGACCTCAAATGTCATCTAGTTCTAACCTCCCTGCCATGGGCAGGGACACCCTCTACTAGACCAGGTTGCCCAAAGCCCTATCCAACCTGGCCTTGAACACTGCCAGGGAGGAGGCAGCCACAGCTTCTCTGGGCAACCTGTTCCAGTGCCTCACCACCCTCTCTGTAAAGCATTTCTTCCTAATATCTCATCTAAATCTTTCCTCTTTTTAACTAGAAGCCATTCCCCCTTGTCCTGTCACTCCCTGCCCTTGTAAACAGTTCCTCTCTCTTTCCTTCAGGTACCAGTAGGCAGCAGTTAGGCCTCCCCAGAGCTTTCTCTTCTCTGGGCTGAACAAGCCCAACTGTCCTCATAGGAGAGATGCTCCAGCCCTCTGATCAGCTTTGTGGCCTCCTCTGGACTTGCTCCATGTCTGTCTTATAGTGGGGGACCCCCAGAGCTGGATGCAGTACTTGTAGGGTCTCACAAGAGCAGAGTAGAGGGGGAGAATCCCCTCCCTTGACCTGCTGGCCACACTGGTTTTGATGCAGCCCAGGACACGGTTGGCATTCTGGGCTGCCAGCGCACACTGCCAGCTCATGTTGAGCTTTTCATCAACCAGCACCTCCAAGTCCTTCTCAGGGCTGCTTTCAATCCATTCTCCGCTCAGCCTGTAGTTGTGCTTGGGATTGCCCCAACCTATGTGCAGGACCTTGCACTTGCCATTGTTGAACTTCATGCTGTTCATACAGGCCCACCTCTCTAGCCTGTCAAGGTCCCTCTGGCTGGTATCCCTTCCCTCCAGCATGTTGACCACACCACGCAGCTTGGTGATGTCAGCAAACTTGCTGAGGGTGCACTCGATCCCACTGTCCATGTTGTTGACAAAGATGGTCCCAGTACTGACCCGTGAGGAACACCGCTCGTCACTGTCTGCTTGGACATCGAGCAATTGACCACAACTCTTTTGGATGTGGCCGTCTAGCCAATTCCTTATCCAGTGAGTGGTCCATCCATCGAATCCATGCATCTCTGATTTAGAGACAAGGATGTCATGCAGGGCTTCCATGGAGTCTTTGCAAAGGGCAGTGCAGGCAACTGTCAGTGAAGGCACTCCAACTTGTCCAGATAATGTCTTCCTCTGTGTGCTTGCTTTGATAGATGAATTGAGAGTGGAGTGAATCCTCATCTGAAGCTATCGGTATTTCCTTTTGGAGAATTTTCAGTTAACCCATTCTTCACATTGAAGCTGCATGATGCTTCTTTCTGATATCCTTTTCCTTTTAACAAAGCCTCCTTTTCCATTCCATGTGTGTCAAGGGAAAAGAATAGTAGCGGTGTTTATGAACTATAGCAGTATGTATACTCTGTTCTGTGTGGTCCCGTTTACAGGTGCATTAAAGGCTGTGCCTCTACTTGAAGTGTTCTTGGCTAACTGTCCTGCAGGATATTTCTGAGACAGTTTGAGTTGCTGATGGTATGGCACTCTCTAGCTGTGTTTCTTCTTCTGAAAGGATATTTCCTCAACTGCAAACAACTGTTACTTGCACACCTGAAGGAAGAGGTTTCAGTGTGCCCAGACCTGTTATGCTTAAAAACTTACTAGACTGAAGAAGTAAAATGTTTTCTCAGAGCTCAGCTGCTCACATTATTCCTGTATTTACTGGAAGAATAAGTTTAATTTGTCAAGGTGACTTTTGACATGGTGGCCTCCTAGGTTTCCAGAACCCTTACTGATATCTGTTAGCAGTTCCAGTCCAGCCTTGCAATGCAGCAAGAATTGATTTATCCTTGCTTACTGGCATGGTTTTAAGCAAACTAAAAATCCTGTCCTTTGCCATGCTACCTCAAATGTGCTTGTGCTCTGTGCCTCATTTAATGTGTCTGGTTTTGAACATGTGTGATTGTCTCGAGAGTGAAGAGAACCTTGAGGAATCTGAGATATTGAACCAGCTCCAGTGAAACCGCATCTGGATTGCCTGGAGTCTTCTGTGAAAGTAGAAGCACTTCTTCATATCAAACTTCTTGATTATATCTACTATAGAAAAGAGGCTGTGCTCTTCTGTAAACTGTGACAACTCAGCCACAGTGTGGAGATCTAGTCAGAATGTTAGAACAGACTATGAATTGTGGAATAACCTTGAGAACTGATGATGTTCTCATCTGTTATATGCATTTCTAATGGAAGAAACCCCTATAACAGTGAGTTGGAAAACAAGCAAAACAGTTTGAGAGTTGTTTTATAGACCAACACTTTGTTGTAGAGAGGAGAATTGAAAAGATGAATAGTATTATACATAAGCTAGAGACTGATTTGAAGAGAGAGAAATTACGGAGGTGCATGGGTGAAAAGCTCCTTGCAGTTACAGTTAATGCTTATAAAACCTTTCTTTAGGGAACAGCAATAAAATTTTATACTCCTTTAGGGTTAGAAAAATCTGTGGGATCTTTATGGGGAATCACAGCCTGTCTGCCTGCATGTTTTGACCCTCTTCAGAAAACATAGAGTGCGGCAGGCTAGCTTAATTTGTTCTTTAGAATGACCTAATGTTGTATTAGAAGGTATCATGCTGAGTTGGGAGGTTCCTGTGGAGGAGGCTGAGCAAACAAGGTTGTGTATGCTATGCAGTGTGGTGCTTTAAAGTACACATAAAACTTTCCTTATACATGAATCTGGTATACTTACTGTCTGCATAGTAAAATAAGACCTCAAAGCTCAGTTCCTGTTTTCTTGTTAAATTTCATGTTTCAGTGACTTCTGGCAGCATAAGTGATTTAGATCAATTGACAGTGATGCTAATGTAATGTGTTAACTGAATTTTTGTGATACTATAGAAGATGCAGGAAACTTTTGTGACTTCTAGGCTAAGCAATCCAGTTGCTTTGCTACTGTTTTGAACTGATTGTTTAAGCCAAACCCATTTAAAATACTGACATAGCAATATTTAGTTCAAGGTTAATAGGAAAATATTTGTGTTTGAATAATGCTTCATCAGTTTCAGTCATTCTTTCCATCACTACAGGAGATAGTATTTTATCTGAGATTTCGATGCCATCCTCTGTAGGGGAGGAGCGGACTGGGACTGTGCCATTGAAAGCACGTAGAAATGCAGTACTGCCTGTCAAAGATTTCTGGATGTGATGCTGATTGTCATGTGCTATTAGGAGAGCTTTGACTGAAAAATATTGTGTGCGCCTCTTTTGTCCTGGCTTTGGCCAGGACAGGGTTAATTTTCAGGAGCCAGGTCAGGTGAGCCGAGCTGGCTGCTATTCCATACCATGTGCCATCATGCCCCTATAAAAGGGGGGGGGGGGGGGGGGGCAGCACTGCTCCGGAATGGTGCCTGGTCCCTCTGGTCCATCGTGGATGCTCTTTGTCATTGTGTTTGTTTACATACCGGTATAACTACTGCTGCTTTGTTGTTGTTTCCCTCTTGCTTTGATCGTTATCTCAACTCTCTTCTGCCCCATGTTTTGCTGTTGGGGCAGTGAGCTGAACCATGATATCCTTACATTTAGGTTGGTTGCTTTGTTGTCTGAAGGACAAGGAGCCAGAAGCTAAGGTCTACTAGGCCTCCATGATGCTGTATTTCTGGCACTAGAGCTGAGAGCTATTTCCGTGTGTGCTTTCTCAGAAATCCTGGGGAAGAGAAACAGCAATTATGCTGTAATGTGTTCAGGATTGTTTGTCTTGCATCCTGCCTTTCCTTCACATCTTGCTGCTCTCCTCATGTTTCTGTGCTTTGTCAGTCCTCCTGCAGAGCAGCAGCATTTGGTCCTTCCTTCACTTCTCAACACCTGAGAGTCACTACAGCCACATGCAGTACTGGTGGTACTATTTCTCACTGCCAGAGATGTTTCCACCAGCCCCTCACAGACTACTAACCTGTAAAGCTATGTAGTACAAAACATCTTGATACTTGGAAGTGTTCCAGGCCAGGTTGGATGGGGCTTTGGGCAACCTGGCCTAGTGACAGGTGTCCCTGCCCATGGCAGGGGACTGGAATTAGATAGTCTTTGAGGTCCCTTCCAACCCAAACCATTGTATGAATCTGTGAAACAGGACAGATCGGCATTGCAAAATACATACAAGTGTTGTAATGCTGTCAAATTGAAATTTATAATTTTTCTCTTGGTTTAGAGTCTCTCCAGTACTTACTGGCTGCCATCAGATGCTGCCTATTACTACTACATACTTAGTGGGAGTTCCTTTTCATATTTAGTCATCCTGATCAGTTTTATACATGAGAGAACATGAGGGATGATGTTATTTGTGATTGCACAGTTTTTGATTGAATCCTGATTTCTCTCTACTCACTTCCGTGGTTCACCCTGTCATATTGTTAAGAATAGCTGGTACAGATATTTCTAGGTGCAGTGTGTGAAGTATTTCAGTTGCCTTTAGGCCCTGTCTCTCTGCTTTCTTGGAAACTGGGAAGGCTACAAAGAATGCTTGAAATTATTAATGCATTTGGAGAGTATTTTACTGTAGTGACAGAAGATTGTCCAGGTTGATCACCAAGGTTCACTTAACGCAAGATTTCTTGTTGCAACGTAGAATACTCTAGCCTTTCTGAATGCTAATCATCATGTTACCCAAACTAAGGAAACCTTTGCTGCCCATGCAGTTACCTGAGATTGCCAGGGTAAAATGTGAGGTAGCAGTGAGGTGCTCTTGCTACAACTTTTGGAGGAAGGAGTTGCTAAAGAGGCTGGAGACTTCCAGAATAACATGAAATAGAGGTGAGGAATTGGGAAGAGACCTCTCAAACTTAGTGTGGACTACTGAAAGCTGTCAGGCAGAAAGAGCTTTTGTTTCCTGCAGGATCTGATCCAGAAGATCTGGAAGAAGTCTGTGTCTTGTCAAATCCCTTTTTTTCAAGGGAGGAATAGTGTAATGGGAATGGCTAATAATCTAACTTTTTATAAAAACACATGCTAACTGATGGCTGGCACTTAAAAAAAAAAAACCCACATCAAAACTCGAACTAGAAAAAAAGAACTGAAATACAGCTTCATTAATTATCAACTAAAGGGGAAGGATCAACATTGCATCTCTAAAAGGGTGGAAATGTTGAGTATGTAGAAGAGTAACACTATAGCACTCTTATATCTTTAAGTTTCTTGCTGTTCTTGTGGAAGTTCTTTGTGGAACGGGGCTTTGTGTAGAATGAAGCTGAAAGTGGTCTCTGGCAATTTTCAGTGTGGTGTTTTTCAGTTAGCATTCCAAATTCAGAAGTGTCCTGATTGATAGCTGCCTCTTCGTGATAGATTTTTACCCCTTGGAATGCAATGTCATGTCTCAAAATGCACTTTCATATGCATCAGGCAGAACTGTCAAGTTCTCTGCCTTTGGCACACAGGGAGGAGGCATCCTCAGGTAGCTTCTTACTTAGTCTGTTACTGTGAGGAACAAGGACAGTGTTATCAGCTCTTTTGTCCTGACTTTATCTTTGCCCAAATTAGTTTTTTGAGTTTCTGCTACTGCTTTTTAACCTATATGCTGGTGTTTCTGTACTGATACACTGTTTTTTGAACTTGTGTTCAGATCATTGAGCTTTAATATACAGCCCATGAAATAAAATGACACTCTTTGACTGTCTTGTGTTTTCTTTTGCTTGTAGGGTGGTGAGGGAGAAATCAAGGATGGGGTCACAGAAGGAGGACAACTTCATCAACAAGTCCCTAGGAATCCTACCTATCGTCCCCGCTATCGCAGGTTTGTACTATCTCCTTTGCTCGTCGTTACCTTTGGATACTTCTGTAATCTATACAGATTTCATTAGTGCCAGGGCATATGGCTTCCTGCTCTTAATGTGTATGCAAATAGTAGGGATGGCAAGAACCACTTCAAGGAGTAGGAGAAAGGTGAGCCACGGGAGTAAGGAAACAACTGTAGAATTTGTTTAATGTGCTTGTATATTGCTCAGAGCCAGGAATAGGTCAAGAAAGGGCGAAGAATTCTTTATATCCTGTTACTTCTCATAACTGAGCAACATATTGAAGTGAGTTGCAGGGTCCATGACTTCCTAGCTGAACTCTTACTCTGGACAAGTAATGAATCCAAATCCTACTTGATCTGGGACAGTTGGGCCCACCATCTGCAGGGACAGGGTGTGTGTTGTAACTTTTCTTCTGAACTGTAGACAGTAGTTTGCAGTTCGGCACTGAACTAGCAGCTTCTGCACATCCAGCTCAGTCCTCTGTGTCACACAGGCTTGGTTTTATGTGCTGGTGCTTCTTGTGGGTACAGAGGAAAGCCTACTGTTCAGTAAAAACTGAAGTTGTATCCTATTTCTTACAGGCCATATGATTATAAGAGGTACCCTGTAGTATCCTGTGCTAGTGGAGCGTATTGCTGTCAGTCAAGATTTAAATTGTGGGTTCCCTGAGGGGAGAAGGTACTAAAATAGGATTACTAGAGTTACTTTTGCTGGAACTTTTGGAGAAAGGAGTTGCTAAAGAGGCTAGAGACTTCCAGAATAATGTGAAACTCATCAAAATGATGGGAGAAAATGTGTGAAGAGTGGAAGTGACTGAGGACTCTGAGGCTGGAAGAAGAGACAAATGAAGATAGGTTATAGAGGTCCTCGGAATGAGTGGCTTGGAAAGCACGAATGAAATTGGTTTTGTCTTCTGATAGAAGAATATGCTATGAGGAGCCTTGAAATGAAGGAATTGGGAGACATGCTGAAAAACAAAGGAAGGTTCATAGAACCACAGAATAGCTCAAGTTGGAAGAGACCTCAAAACATTATCTGGCCAAACCTTTTTGTGCGAAAAGGGAGCCTAGCATCCTGTCCAATCACTTCTTGAAAACCTTCAGTGATGGGGATTCTGCCACATTCCTGGGGAGGTTATTGCAGTAAATGATGTTCTCACTACATCTTTCTTAGACCAAGATGAAACCTCTTCTGGTGCAACTTGTACCTATTGCACCACGTCATCTTAGTGTGCCTCCTTGTGAAGAGAGCCTTTGTCCTCTTTGTAGTTGCCCTTTAAGTGCTGGAATAGTGTGAGTTCCCCTTAAGCCTTCTGTTATCCAGGGGGAAAAGGCTAAACTCCCTCAGCCTTTCCTCACAGGTAATTTCCTCCAGGTCTTTGATGATCACAGCCCTGCTTTGGCAGTATCTAGCCTGTCTATCTCCTTTCTGAATTGTGCAGACCAGAACTGGACACAGTATTCCAGGTATAGTCTAGTAAATGCCGATTAGAGTGAAACATTCACAGCTCGCGCTGTCTGCTAGTAATGCCTCCGTGAATGCAGCCCAGGATCTGTTGTGCCTTTGCTGCAGTGGTGCACTGCTGACTCATGTCCACGTTGCTGACTTGGATTGTTGTGTATACAGCAGATTGTTGGAGCTTTTTGCTGCAGGATGTTGGTGATGTTAAAAGCTTGCATGAGCTTGGGGGAGACTGTCAAATAGTGGTATCACAATGGTGTTCTCTTCTAGCTATCAGGCTCAGGAAATTCCTGGTGTGGAAAAAAAATTGGGGGATGGGAGGTTGTTTGGAAAGTAGGGTTTCTTGCCCTCTATTTTCCCTAGGGATCCACAGAATTGGGATAAATGGGCACCCAAAGACCCAGCAGGCCATTTGTAGTAAAGTTTGTAGTAAAGATCTCTTGGATTTCACGTAAACACTGATACTTTCCAGTGATGTATGTGGAGTAAGCTGCTGAGTCATCTGTGTTAGTCATACCTTAAAGTAGCCAGTGTAGGGTTGTTTTCTTCATTTTCCAGCCTTAGTTCTGACATGACCACTCCGGCTTCTAGCCTCTGCGCTAAGGGAACAAACAATTCCATAGCTGAGGAATTTGGTGCATTTAAAAATCAGTGTGAAATAATTAGCCTCTGACTTTTCATATCTTTTGAAATGTTGCCTCACCTTTTTTGAATTTAAGTCCTTTAAATGGAAGAGCTCATTTGCCTTCTTGTCACTCGTCCAAGACAAAACAAGTAACAAGAAGCCAAGTTAAATAAAACACTAGATTACTTCTACTGGTGGTGTTCATAAAGCGTTATGACACAGCCCTGCACAACATCCTTCCCTCTAATTTGGAGGGGTATGGATTTAATGGATGGACTGTTCTGTGGGTGAGCAGTTGCCTGGATGGGTGCATCCTGAGGGTCAGTGGCTCAACGTCCTGATGGACATCAGTGGTGAGTGGTGTCCATCAGAAGTCTATACTGGGACAAGTGTCTTTATCAATGACACAGACAGTGGGCTTGAACTCAGACTGTGTAGGTTTGCTGACAACACCAAGCTGGGTGGTGCAGTTGACATGCTGGAGGGAAGGACTGCCATCCAGAGGCACCTGGACAAGCTTGAGAAGTGGGCCTATATGAACCTCGTGAAGTTCAACAAGGGCAAGTGCAAGGTCCTGCATATGGGTTGGGGGCAACCAGTAGTATCAATGCAGGCTGGGTGAAGAATGGATGGAGAGCAGCCCAGAGGAGAACAACTTGGGTTGTTGACTGATGAAAAGCTGAATGTGACTTGACAATATGCACTTGCGGCCCAGAAAGCCAGCTGTGTCCAGGGCTGCATCAGAAGCAGCATGACCAGCAGGTTGTGGGAGGTGATTCCGCCCCTCTACTCTGCTCTCATGAGATCCCACCAGCAGTACTGTGTCCGGCTCTGGGGTCCCCAGTGTATGAAAGACTTTGTGGTACTCCTCTGGACTCGCTCCAAGTTGATCAGAGGGATGGAGCACACCTCTGAAGAACAGCTGAGGGAGTTGGGCTTGTTGAGGCTGGAGAAGAGAAGGCTCTGGGGAGACCTTATAGCAGCCTTCTGGTACCTAAAGGGGGCCTATAGGAAAGCTGGAGGGAGACGGTTTATTAGGGTGTGTAGGACAAGGGGTAATGGCCTTAAGCTGAAGGAAGGGAGATTTAGATTAAATATTACAAAGAAATTCTTTACTGTGAGGGTGGTGAGGCACTGGAAGTTGTGGATGCCCCATCCCTGGAAGTGTTCAAGGCCAGGCTGGATGGGGCTTTGGACAACCTGGTATCCCTGCCCATGGCAGGGGGGTTGGAACTAGATGATCTTTGAGATCCCTTCTGACCTAAACCATTCTGTGCCTGTGGGAAATGGGGTAATACTGCTGCTTGTAGGGATCTGAGCAGAAGAAATTCTATTCCTGAAAGTCTTCATTAACATTAGGCAGTCAGGAATAGCACCACACCAAATACAATGAGGCACCTGGGCTTTTGCATGTCATGTGGGTGAATCATAAACCGGGTAATTTGTCCATGGCTAATAGGAACTTATGCATTCCTGATGCAGTTTTTTGCTGTAAGAGGTATAATATGAATGCAGAATGCTTCTGCTTGAATTAAAAGGTAGGTATCACTTGTGTTTACATGCACTGAATCCAATAACCCTAGTGCTTTTAGCTTTTCCAACGGAATCTAAAATAAACTGGCTTTTGGGACTAGATAGCTGTGGGTTAGCTAAACCACCTAATGAGAACTAGGTAGTAGGCAGTGACTTTGTCATCACCTCTGGTGGTGTTTTGACAGTTTTTATAAACATTGTTTATACCTGGAAATGAGATTAAATGCTCTTGCATACTTCAAGGAACATGGACTTGGTGGCTCAGTGTTAATGAGGTCTGTCCTGCATGACAGAGATACATGCTATGCTTTGTTTTATGGTCAAGAGGGGCAACAAAAGGCAAAGAGTGAAGATCCAGGGACGATTTACAGGTAGAATGGCAATTTCCCAAGGATCACACCATTAATTATGAGTAGGGCTGAATTGGTATATAGCTAGGCCAAGGCTAACTTGACAGAGGCAGCCTGTGTGGTTGCTACTGACTTGTTCTCTTAGCCAGCAAGTTCAAACAGGCTGACTACACCTTTATTCTAGGACAGACAGCAGAATATGCTGATGGAGCTTCAGCAGTGAAGAGACACCCAAGTTGCTTGTCTAACCCAATGAAACAGGTTAGGTGGTACGTGGCTTTTGCTGGGCTAAAATTATGGTAGTTTAACCTTCTCGGGCTTCTCTCTCCCTCGCCCCCCCCACCCCTTTTCAGAGGGCCCCCACGTCCACGTCCTGCTCCACTGGCTGGAGAGGCTGAAAACAAAGAGAACCATCATGAGGCCAGCGCCATGAGTCAGCAGCCACTTCGCCGTGGGTATAGGCGCCCGTACAACTACCGGCGTCGGCCTCGTCCTCCCAATGCTCCAGCTCAGGATGGGAAAGAAGTAAGCATGCTCCTGGCAAAACGTGGCAGAGGCAGAGTTTTGATGGGGTGAATGCTCAAGACCTTCTGTCCTGTGGGAGTTTTAACAAATGTTGGGGTGCTAGAGGAGTCTGGCCTAGTCCAAAGTGCTGATGGCTGAAGGTAGCTGGTTTCATTGCCTGTTCCTTGTGAACATCTTTGAGCAGCTTATCTTAAATGGCACCTGCAGCAGGATAGGGGTTGCTTCTGCGTAGTTCTTAGTGGGGTCAGACTGTAATAAATATTTTTGAAGTGCAGAGAAACTGTTATTTCCCAGCTTCCTCAAACCTTCAGTATGAATATAATATAAAAGATGGATTTGGAAGCTCCAGATCCATTTCCTGAATTGACTAAACCAGGTGATCCTAGGGGGAACTGCTTGCAAACAGATTTTTTTTTTCTTTCATGAGGAAAAGCTTGCTTATTCTGTATTACTTGAGGTGGTTCCCTGACAGTCTGCTGTGTACTATAGTTAATATTTTCTGAGGATTCATCCTCCTTGATTATTTTAAAACCTGGTTTATGCTGGCCATACCACTGAACAGAGGAAGAGCCTGTAGGTTAGTCTTTGCCTGTAATAAAGGTTTATTTTTGTCTTAGACAAAGGTGACTGAAACACCTGCTGAAAATCCTGCTCCAGTGACTGAGCAGAGTGGCGCTGAGTAATGTCCGGCTCCCCAGACACCTCTACTATCCGTCAGGTAAGAAGTATAGGCGGTGGTTCTTTGACTGAAGCAGTATTGTGTATACTTCTAGACTGACCACATCCCCTTATGTGGGGAATTTATTTGTGATAAACTTATGAGTGTGCTGTATAAGGCAAGCCCAAGGAACTGTTTGCTCCTGTGTCTGTATTTGTCACAAAGTAGATTTTGCTTTATTAGTCTGATTTTTCAGGAAGATCTATCTGGTGTGTATACCGATAGCATCTGCTGAAGAGTTAGTAACGTTTTGCTTTAGGAAGATACTGCACTTTCAGTTTACAGATAGGTTAAGCCAGTCTTGCTTTTCCTGTCTGTTACAATAACTCCCCTTCCACCTGACATCCCACCTCTTCAACAGGAAAATGAAACTTAAATGGCACTCTTTAAAACTTTGGCTCTTTAACAGGTGTCCTAAAATACAACTCAAAAGTAACACCAAAGAAACACTCGAGCAATAAATTGTCAACAATGATGGCAAAAGCAAAGATTTGAAACATCAGAACTTAAAAGAAAAATGAATAACCACCATCTGAGATCCAGGGAACGCCTGCAAGATGTATGAAGAGAGCGAGATTCAGAAAGAGCAGCCTCCTCAGTTTCAACAGCAACTGTGGGGTTTTTGGTTTTTTGGGTTTTTTAGAATTTCACTGTTTTGCTAATATTGAATATTTCAATTTTTCTTTTGGTATCAAACTGAAAAGGGAAAAAAGCAACCCAACCAATGAACTGAAATTGAAATCAAATGCTTTTTTATTGGATGCTGGTGCTAAACCTCCCAGGTGTGATGAGTTTTTTCTTTTTTTTTCTGTGCCAGTCCTGGTCACTGCAGGACACAGGGAGGAGAAACTTCCGCTTTCCTTGGTAAGATCTATTTGAAGCTGCAGCATGGGTGACGTTCCTCACAAATAAAAGTAATTTCAACTACAAAAAAATAAATCTGCGTTAGTGTGTTCATGTTTGCCTTGAAAATCATTCATTATTTCAATCATGCTTGCTTCAGCATTTATACATGAAAAGGAGAGCTGCCTCCTCAGTATGTGTTTAGGTATCTTATCTAAAACCATGCTGGGTGATACATGTGTGAGGACATGACTCAGTTGAATCTACTTCAAGCCCAAAACAACTTCTGCAAAGAAATTATACAACAGAGCTATAACCTACACTGTTAGCTCTGCCCTTCTGGCTCACATAGTGTTAATGGTTGGGTTTTGCTCTTACCATCTTGTGGCAGGAGTTTGGGGGATTTGCAGTGGCTTACTGGGATGTTATTTTCCCCATCTGGTTTGCTAGGCTTTTGTGTTCTGTAAACAGTAGTATCCTAGTTTTCAGACTCCTCTGCTCAAAAAGACAAAGTGGTCTTAGTAACTGCAGCTTTATTCAAACTTCTGTTGCAAATAATAGCAGTGTGTTTTATTAGCCTCTCCACTTTTACTTGAAACCAGTAGTATCTCTGTACCTGTGCCACCTTGTGTTAATGAGCTTAACTGTCTTGCTAATGTGTGGTTTTTCTAATGTTCCTCCCTAAAACTTCGATGTTTTCAAAGTGTTATCAGTCTCCTTCCAGCTGTTGAACATGGGTGCGTTTCCGCAGCTATCTCGTGTCCTTCATTCTCTAGTCCAATGTTTCTCATGTTCCTGTCTTGCAGTTGCTGTTATCCAAACCTTGGAATAATATATTTGCTTCCTTAAAAATGCCTCTTTCTGTTGTTAGCTATGCAATCTTTACTCAGTCTTTACTGAATAGCAGTTCATGCAGACCCCCTTGCTCTGGAGTGGCACTATAACTGTACACAGGTAGGACTAAACAGAGTATAGAGAGATTCTTGGCAGGTACTTCCTGTCCTTGTCTCCTAGTTTCCCTGTTCTTGCACACTATTAAATGTATGAGGTTCTGTGGAGATGTGCTTTCTCCTGTTGCTCCTCAGGAAGGGTGAAATAGGGAGAGTGTAGGGGGAGCTGCACTCCAAACCACTTTGCTTCTAGCTTCTGGGAAGGTGAGAAATGGCCCTTGCATTCTGTTGCCTTTGCCTTGTGGTAGGAGAAGGTTTGGTGATGCATGAGTTGCACTGCTCACAGCTGACTGCGTTGGGATTTCCTGTGTGCTTTTGCAATGAATTAGGAACTACTAATGAGATGTGAAGTAAAAGTGACAGATTGAGTTCAAGAAGGAGAATGCTTCTGACCCAAGAAGCTGTTACATGCAGTGTAACCTGCTGCTGCAGCACTGGGTCACTTAACTGGCAGTTCTGAAAATACACTGGTACAAGGATTGCTGTGAGACCTGAGTTTGTGCACCAAATCTGGTAAGATGTAGACTGGGAAAGAAGTCAGGATGGACACAGTGGTATTCTGATATATTTCCTTGGAAGATGAATATGGCTGTTCTGACACTGAACAAAATTTGTTAAGGTGAAGAAAACAAGTAATGCACCTTTTAAAAATTCTTAAGCAGGTTAATCCTTGGTAAACTTCAGATTTGTTCAGAACTAAATCTATTGCAGCCAGATTGGAGCAAGGGTGGCAGTTTCACTGTACTATAAACAGGATATGATTAATAAATATTGAAACATTACTGTAGAATTTGTAACAAAACCTACTTGAACTGCCTTCAATTGTTCAGAAGAAGGTGCTTTTTCTTGAAGTGATATTTGACAAGCCAAACTTACTTTTTTTTTTTTAAATCCCTGCAAAAATGGTCAGATTTGAATTGGTTAAACAAAAGCACCTAATTAGTTATCTTTATGACCTCTTGTGAAAGGAGAGATGCGAGTAGTGTCCTAGCATCTAGGTGGTTTTCTGTTATTTCAGTCCTACCTTTGATGAGAATCTTTGCATAAAACAGAAGCTTGTGTCTGACAACCCCCTTTGTGCCTGAATTCCTGCTTACGAAAGCACAGGCTTAGTTCTAGTAAGTCTAAAGTACTTACTAAAATTACATTTGGATGTCTCAGGGCATAAATTGTTCCCTTACTAGGCCACTTGTTCTCTTGGTAGCTGAGCTTTGGCTGAAGAAATAAAACTGGTGCTTGGTAATAAGGGTCAGTTCTCTTGGCAGCTGTGTTGCTTTGTACCTGTAAGTAAGGGTACAGGGTATGTGCCTCAGGCAGAACTTCAGATGAGTGCTTAGTTTGTTTTTGTTTGTAAAGACTTTTTAGCTACAAGGATTTTGAACTTGCAGAGTAGTTAACACAAAAACAACACATCCAAGTAGGTATAAAAGCATATTATATTAATTCTCTCATTCCAGCTTTCTTCCGTTTCATGGGCACTTACAATGGCTGACACTTGGAGTGGATGACACTTCTATAGTGTAACCATTTTAGTGTTTTCATAATGCTCTGCCTGCAAGCAGGCTTTTTGCTTGTTACGGTTGCTGTCTACTGTTACTTAACTGCACAAATATTCTCTGTGGCTTGTGATCTTTTGAGGAGGATAAAGACAGGAAGATGAAAGTTCTGTAGGCCTTTATCTGTGCACTTTTATTTAAACCCAGTAGTTTTGCAATGAAGATATTAACTGATCTGGAGAAACAGATATCCTGTAAACTTCTGTACTGAACAGTGTTTTATCTGTGTGCAGCCCTTTCCACCCACTTCCATGGGAGTTGTGGCTTTTTAGAAGTCTGTAAATCCTGAGTTCAAAGCCACAGTCTTAGACATTATCCTTCCTGCTGGTTTGGCTTTTTGGAGAGTCAGCCAGCCTTCAGCATTGCTGTGATTCTTTGGAAGGAACCTGCTCTGAGATGTTTAGATGTAGTTGGGGGGACAAAAGCTGCATGAGCTCAGCAGCAGTGGGGCCTTTGGTCAGTAAAGGAAATGAGAAGGTTTCAGAGGCCATGTCAAACAGCTGGCAGCTTGAACTCTTCATTTTGTGGTGCTAACGATAGTGGAGCAATGTAGCTCGGATTTTATTCTGAATCTGAGCTAGACAATGTACTGTGCAGAAATTGATCTGATGACTTGGAAGTGGCTGGTGTACTAAGATAATTAAGGTTTTAACATATGAGAGGAAAGACCTACAGAAAGTTGTCTTGGAGTTTAGAGCTTCATCCGATTTCCTCATTGTTGTCAAAATGCCTCATTTTTCAGTGCTTGGCTATCATTCTGGAATTTTGACTTGTAAATTGTGATTTTTGTAGGACTGCATAGGTCCTTAGAGCTACTCCAGAACTACTTATACAGTGCAATTCTAAGGATGACTTGTCACAGAGTACATGTCTGTAGTACAGAAAGAAGTCTGTTCTGACCAGACTGGGAGGTGGGTTAAACATGTGCAGATCCACACAGCCTTAGCTCAGATAAGCAGCTTATATTAGTGTCAGCCTAGAACTCAGCATCAGCTGCACCTCAAGTTAAAGTCAAACTTCTGCTGTTTTAACATATTGGGTAACATCAGTTAGGTGGCAAGAGTCAAAATATGTTTTGTAGAGTGTGAAAGTAATAGTCTTGTGTTGTTCCCAGAGGCTTAGAGTGTGTTCTGTGGTTACTCTTCTGTGTTGGTCTAGCCAGTTATTTTCACTTACATTACACAGTATTCATATTTCTGTCCATGACAATTGCTCATTTTTTAATGGTCTCTAAATCGTGCCCTTCGTCCTTTAAAATACACGTCACATCAAAACTTTGTAATCTTACTGCCTATGTTTGTATTCCAGTGATCCAAACTCAGATCATCTAGAGAAAACCAGGTAAGTAAGGTAGACAATAGTTTTAACAGAAACAAAATTGAGGAAATAGCCTGATGTGTTTTCTTTGAAAAAATGTAAATGTGTTTCACAGTGGCGCAGAAGTGTGGAGGAGGCAGCACTACAAAAAAGAAATTGGTGTTAATAGAATGTAAACAGAAAAGTCACTGCTGCTTTTGTGCTGAGAGCACCTAGGTGAGCTAGTACTTGCCCTGGAGGAAATGACTCATAAGGAATGTTGTTCCCTCCCTTAACTTTTATTAAGCTTTTTGCTTCTGTACTAAGAATGCCAACAAAAAGAACACTTTTAATACTAGTATGTGTAAATAGGGGTGTTAAGGATTCAATAATCTCTCCATACACATTTCAGGAAAAACTGCTGCAAGAATCTGTACTGAAATTTTGAAACAACTTATGCCAGCAAGTAAAACAGCTAGTGAGTATGGATTCTCTTCTTGAGCCTTTCTGAGGTAGTCTGGATTGGGGTTGTAAGAACAACTGGAAAGTGTAAGTACTAAATCAAATATTCTAAACAAAGCTCTAGGCCATGTTCTGACAAGGATCGAGATGCCTGAGTGGACATGTGAAATGTACACAGCCCTTTCTCAGTTCTCCTGCACTGGAGAGAAGGGCACAGTTTCAGCCACCACAATTTCCCTGGAGGCTGCACACTGGCCTCAGTTAGCTGAGTCTTGTCACTTTCCTGGTAAGAGATTTTTAATGGAAACTCTAAACCCTGTTAAGAATCCAGGCAGCTCTGAGTGCAATAGCACCTGAGCTGCTGGACAGAAAGGGGCTGCAGAACGCCTTGCACACCTCTTATAAAACAGAGAGAGATGTTGACACTGAGGAGAGGGATGTGCTTTGAGCTGTGAGAGGCTGTTTGAGCCAGGCAGCATATGGCTCAGTTTGGCTCTTGGATAATTCACTCTTGGGCATCCAGCTCTTGCCTTGCTGACAGGTTAAGTACTGCAGTAAATCTTGTTGTGACAAGAACAGTAAAAGCATTGTGGTGCTACACACCAGAACATCTACTGCCCTTAGTAGGTAGGGATTGAATCCGTAACTTCCTTGGTAAGCTTCATAGACGTCTTGATAAAGCAGATATCCAACTGTGGAAATACGACTTTGCTTATCTATTTATGCAAAGTGGAACAGGGTGAATAGAGATTCCAGTACCTGTCCAGATGTCTGCATAAAACAAAAGCATGCTTTGTCTTAAGTACAGTACAGGATGCACCTATGAGTAACTGCTGTGCAGCCTCAGGTCACAAGTGAAGCTTGCTGAGAGTGAACATAAAGCTAAACTGCTGCTGACACTTTTCATTACAGAAATCTGCAATGGGTGGTTAAAGAGATGTCAACCCGGTGATCCGGGTTACTGTTACAGTTTTGAATTATGTCAGCACTAGATGGGGCTGTTGCCTCCACATTATTTTACTGAAAAGTTGAAGGTGACCTGCTACCTCAGTGTAAGCACCTGTCCCTGAGGCTAAACTGGTGCCCTGTTGTTAATAGCTTGTCATTTGTCAGCTTCTCCTGAGGAGAGAATTAAGGTGCTCTTAATGATTCTTGTCGATGGTGCTGTAATGCCTTCTGCTTAGGTATTTTTTTTTCCCCGTATAACCACTTATTTTCCAAAACGCAGACAGGAAATGGTGTGAAGTGATGTGACTTGAGGGCCTGAGGTAAAAAGTTACCAGCTGCCTCCTCTCCTTACAGCTGTGCTCTCTGGTCATGGCCCTTCACTCTGGAGAAACACTATTCTGACAGACTCACTTACTACAGCCTTCTAGTTACAGGAAATAGGATTCAGCTTCACATAAGATACAACTTCACTGCATGTCACAATTAACTAAATTATACTTTTTAAAGTGTGTTCTATTCTCAGTGGGACTACTGGATTCAAAAAATAGTATTTTTTTTTTAACACTGGCGACCTGGTTTAAATGTATGAATGAAAGCTGAGCTTTCTGGAAAAACTGCAGTCAATCTATACTTAGCAATTTTATGGCCAAAAAGCCTCTCAAAATTCAGTATGTTCCTACACAAACTGTTAAAGGTAGTGCCTCTTCAAAGCATTTAAGTTTTAACAAAAAGAATGAAGACAGTGTACTCAAAGGTACAAAGTGACAACATGCCATTTAAAATCCTCCAGAAAGGATTAATTTGCATTTAATAAAAGTGCAAGTTTCCTCAGGCTCTTCTGGCCATTTTGCCCTAGCCCAGCTGGAAAAATCAAAGTTCGTGTTCTCAATCATTTGCTCCTAGAAACACTTGGTAGCAATACAGAAAAAAATTGAAGTTACTTACATATGTTTCATGTCAGCAGGATAAGCATTGTCTCAATTGAGATCAACTAGTCTCAAGAGAATATGTAGTCTAAAACTTAGTAAGCTTTTGATCCATTACAGATTTGATTTAAATCACTAAATGCCTCTCCAAAAAAGATGGAGATGCTCTCACTTACTATGTGGTGCTTACTTTCTAGTTAAGAGACTGGTTTTAATGAAAGGGAGGTTCCTTTTCCTTAAAACTTGCACTGACTTTCATCTCAGTACATAAATGAATATTTCAACTGCAACCCACAAGGTGGTGGTCTTAATCCTTTTCTTGACTGTGAAAGAAAATAGTTTTTTTTTTCTTTTAGTATTGCACAGTGGGAACATATGGAGAAAAGCATGTTTTATAACACAGTTAATTTGGCTTCTGCAGCAGTCACACATGGAGTGCAGTCTATAATGGTGAGCAATTTTTTCTTAAATGAGACATGCTACCTTCAGAGAGATTGAGAACAATCTTTGTGGGAAAACCACTCCAAAGAAATGGTTAAAAATCCAAGGAAACAAAATTAAACAACTGCAGATGAGCTATTTGAATAATAACCTAGTTGGGAATTACACATCAAATTAACCCAATTTATCTGTAAATCTAGAATTTCACCTGGTTTTTATTTGGAAAAAAAAGTAATTCTTCAGTTTTTCTTAAAAGGCACAGGCTGGTGCAATACCACTGCAATTGTCCAGTGTATTCCCTTCTGCTCCTCCATTTGTTCAGGTGTCAAAGAATTCCATGTTGTTTTGGGTTTGTGTGGCAAGGTTTTGGTAGCAGGGGGCCCACAGGGGTGGTGGCTTCTGCGAGAAGCTGCTAGAAGCCTCCCCTGCGTTCGACAGAGCCAATGCCAGCTGGCTCCAAGACGGACCCACCACTGGCCAAGGCCGAGCCCATCAACAGCAGTGGCAGCACCTCTGTGGTAATGTATTTAAGAAGAAAAAAACCCAAATAACTGCAAGAGCTTTTGCAGCCAGAGAGAGGAGCGAGAAGACGTAAAACTCCACAGATACCAAGGTCAGTGCAGAAGGAGGGGCAGTAGGTGCTCCAGGTGCTGGAGCAGAGATTCCCCTGCAGACCATGGTGAAGACCATGGTGGGGCAGGCTGTCCTACTGCAGCCCATGGAAGACGGATTACGGGGAGCAGAGATTCCACCTGCAGCCTGTGGAGGACCCCATGCCAGAGCAGGTGGAGGCACCTGAAGGAGGCTGTGACCCTGTGGGAAGCCCACACTGGAGCAAGCTCCTGGCAGGACCTGTGGCCCCATGGAGAGGGGAGCCTATGCTAGAGCAGGTTTGCTGGCAGGACTTGTGACCCCGTGGGGGATCCATGCTGGAGCAGTCTGCTCCTGAAGGGCTGCACTCTGTGGAAGATACCCATGCTGGAACAATTGGTGAAGAACTGCAGCCTGTGGGAAGGACTCATGTTGGAGAAGTTGGTGGAGGACTGTCTCTCATGAGAGGGTCCCCAGGCTGGAGCAGGGGAAGAGTCCTCCCCCTGAGGAGGAGTAGTGGCCGAAACAAGGTGTGACTGTAACCCCCATCCCTGTCCCCCTGTGCCACTGGGGGGGAGCAAGGAGAGATCAGGAGTGAAGTTAAGAAGTGAGGGGTGGAGGGAGGTGTTAAGATTTGGGCTTATTTCTCACTGCTCTACTTTGTGTTTTGCTTGGTAATAATTAGATAATTTCTCTCTAAGTCTGGTCTGTTTTGCCTGTGACAGTAATTAGTGAACAATCTCTCGCTATCTTTAGCTTGACCTAGGAGCCTTTCGTTATACTACTTCTCCCCTGCCTAGTTAAGGAGGGGCAGTGATAGAGCAGCTCTGGTGGGCACCTGGACTCCAGCCAGAGTCACCCCACCACAGGTGCATATTGACAATGATGCCAGTATGATTTTCCAGGGAGACATGAAAAGCATGTAAGTTGCATATGCACACACACTACAAGGATTACTGATGAGCATAGTAAGAGTAGGCACATTGTTACCTTTTACCTTCAACAATATAAATACATATATGTGATCTATTAAAATACTTCCGTAGATGTATACATATAAGTACTTCTTCGTAGATGAAAGCCAATGCATTTTGCACAGTGTCTCTGAAACCTCCACAGCTGGAAAACAAACACACTGAAGTGATTTTCCAAGGAATGTAGTTCTGCCAGCATGACTGAATTAAATTTATTCCTTTTTTTGCCCTTCAATTTTAGGTTTGTGTAGCACCTCTTGCCATTTCTTCTCGATCTCTTCTTTGCAACTCAGGAAGGCATCTTCCAAACGCCTCATGGAGTTGGCCAGGTCTGGGTTGGTATGCATGACTACCATGTCATATGCCATCCAGGCTGCCTGCACTAAAAACCCAACAGATAATGGCTAAGCCAGAAATTTTGGCTAAATAAAAGCAATGGCAGTTTCAATAAACAAATGAAGGACATGAATTATTTTCAGTTCAGATCTTATGTTAGAGAAGGCCTGCTGTAAAATAAAGTGGAAAGTGCCGATTAAGATTAAATAAAAGACTGTTCAGTATTACTTCTTTATATATGTCTCAAAATACTTCTGAATGGAAGTATACCAATGTAAATTACAAAAGGGAGACAGACACTTCTACCTAAAACTTGCAACAAAATAGGTAATCAAAATGCAAGGTTCAACAAGCTGTTTTAAAACAAATGCACCAAAGAATCCTCTCTCCAGACCACCTGCAGTCAGGAGGCTTGTGTTAGGTGAGGAAGAGTAAGATTAATGAGGCTGCAGCATAGAGATGAAAAGTTTTAAGAAGAACCTAAATAATTAAATTCATTTTGAAATAACGAGTATCTGATAAAGCACAGCAGTTTTAGTGCTCATTTCATACTTTCCCTTTTGCTTTACCATAAATCGACTGTAGTTTTCTCAATGACACTCAAAAATTGTGTTTAATTACAAATAATTTAAGTAACAGTTTCCATCCATTTTTGTTAGTTGTACAGAGTTTCTTATATAATTGGTGCATAACGTGGATAATCTGTAATCTTCTCCATACGTACAGGACTAAGATTAAATTTGCAAAGGAGTCTTTATTCTAGCTGAGGAATTAAGCACGTTATGCACTGACTTGAGAGGTACTGTGTATCCCACCATTTTTCCTAATTAAATATTTTATACACTATGTTTTAATAATTGTAAATTAAATACCTTAGTATTATTTTTGGCTTCAACCATCAGTCTGAACTGAGCACCCATTGTCCATTGATCTCAAACTTTTAGATTATTTGAATGCTTTCTCCCAGTTAAGGGCATTAGTTGATGGTGGTTGTTTCCACTTACATTTCTATCACACGGAAGTTAACAGCAATGAATATAACTAGTAAATGTTCAGTGTCTTCACTCTAGTAGACAAATCCGTATCATTCTTAATGAAGACCGGTACCTGTTAGTTTCTCCATTTCCTCCAGAAGTTTTTCTAAGTCCCTATTCAGGTCCTCTCCCATCTTTACCATGTTATCATAGTTTCCTTCCTGAGGTTCTGATTCAGCCATCTACAGGGAAAACAGGAATTTTGTACTTCATTTTACTTTGAAGTCAGTTGATTTTCACAGTGGAGGAAAGGTAACATTGTAATAATTATTTTTTTAAAAAAAAGCAATATATATAGAAATCCTCAATTTACATGTGAATTCATTAAGAATTGGACCTTAAAGTCACTTGTCATCCTCTTTACGCTACATACTGTTTTCAAACCATTTTGAAATTAAGTAGAAAAAATCACACTCAAATATGCTGTGTTTGTGCCAGATTAAGAATTTGGTATCACTGATAACAAACATCCCTTCTAATGAAGTGTCAAACACTAATGAAGTGTCAAACACTTCATTAAGAAAAATTTGTCTATTATCCTGTTACAGTTGGCTTCAAGCTTCTTTCCCCAATACTTTGATGTAGGGCAATTCCTAATTTTCAAAGTTAACTGTAAAATCCCCATTTGTACCCAGTATTTCCCCTTCCCATGCTACAGCTGGGCAAGTACGTGCACCAAGCCCTGCCACCCTGTAAGCAGTGCAGTGCCTGTCACTTACTAACCCCGCTTGAGTTGTAGGCAGTAAGATTTCAGGAAGTAAAAATGCTTGGGGCAAAAAATATATATTAGAGGCCCGACTTACACAATTCTAAGTTTCAGAACCTTGGTATTCACAAAAAAAGTGGCACACAGCCTCGCCTTTAACTCCCTTTTCTGAAAACTGCTAATGGATGGGACATAACTGTGGAGACAGAAGGGCTTTGCTGTAGTGAGTGGCTGTAAATACCGTGCAGCAGGCACGGTTCTTGTCAGCTTACTGGGTATTAACTTCCCGGTTTTTATTGCTGATGAATGTGGAAGGAACGCAAGGCCTGGGAACAGCGTTACAGGCGTTAAAGCAATGCCAAGCCTTATCAGGACGCTGGGTGTCCAAGGGTCCCTTCACACGATCCACGTCATTAGGCAACCGTGTGCCGGCGAACCCTTTACCCCGAAAGCCCAAACCCCCGGGCCCCGACGGGCCGCTTCACCGTCCCTCCCGCACCGCACCAGGCCCCGGCGGCGGGGCACGCCTGGGCCGAGCCCGACGGCCGTTCGAGCGACCGGCCTCAGAGCGTGACCGCTGCCCAACCCGTAACCAGCCTTCACCCCACGGCCCGCTCTCTCCCTCCCGCGGGGCAAGGCCCTTCTCCCGTTCCCTCCCGCCGAGTCAGGGTGTCCTGCGCCCCTCGCCGGCGCCCCACGCCAACCGCTCCGCCGACCGCCTCAGGGGCCCGCGGCCGTCGGCAGCGGGGGCGGGGAGATGAGCGCGGGCGGGCACGGAATACAAAAAACCGGCCTTCCGTCCCCTCCTGCCCGCTCTGCCCCCGACCTCACGAACTCGATTAATTTTGTGTTTCACGAAAACAAACACTTGGGTGGGGCGTTAGGCGGCCGAGGGACGGGGAGGGGAAAGGCACGGGTTTGCTCCCCGCGCCGCGGCAGGGAGGCGCTCCGCGGCTCTGGGCCCAGGCTGTGGCACGGCTCCGTGTCCCGCCGCCCTTTTCCATCCAGCGCACCCGCAGCCGGGGTCCAGGGCTGTGGCACGGCGGGCCCCTCAGACGGCCTGGCCCACCCCCTCTGGGGCAGGCCGGGCCTCCTGGGCAGCGCCTCGTCCCCTGCCTGCCGCCGTGCTGTAGTTGCCCTTCCCCGGAGGCTGGAGAACAGGAGGTAACCTCTCCCGCTGCTTACGGCCCCCTCTGGCTGTGTCTGTGTGTCGTTTCTCCGCCGCCCCCCCCGCCGTCCCCCGCGACCCCGGGCTGTGCTGACCCCGTAGGCTAGCGCGGTGCCCAGCCTCCGCTTTACCCTCCCCCTGCCTGCCCCAGTCACGGCCGGCTGCCGGTACCAAATGGCCTGTGATTTCGGGAGTTGTCCTCAAAGTAACCCAAAAGTTATGTCTTGAGCCCAAAGTTTGAAATTTGGGTGGTGCTTCTGCTTCTTTTCTGTGGGGGTTCATAGATGGCAGAGAGAGACTTCAGACCAGGGCCTGTCATGACAGGACAAGGGGCAACAGTTTTAAACTAGAAGAGCCTAGGTTTAGATTACTGGGAAGAAATCCTTCCCTGTGAGGGTGGTGAGGCACTGGAACAGGGTGCCCAGAGAAGCTGTGGAGGCCCCATCCCTGGCAGTGTTCCAGGCCAGGTTGAATGGGGCTTTGGGCAACCTGGTCTAGTGTAGGGTGTCCCTGCCCATGGCGGGGAGGTTGGAACTAGGTGATCCTTGTGGTCCCTTCCAACCCAAATCATTCAGGGATTTTTTTTAATCTTTGTCTTCATGAACAAAAATATCAGAGAAGGTGTTTGCACCTGATGACTGAGTTTGTCAAGAGTTTGCTGATACTGGGAGTTACCTGGTATATAGCAGGGTGAGAATCAAGTACCTTCTCTGAATTGCTTGGGCCCCAAATCGCGTTCTATTCCAGATCAATATCCAAACCTTGAATGATTTGGGCTGTCTCTTGTTCTCCTTTTTAATCCACACAAACTTAGTCCTGTTTTTAAATGATTGAGTAGATTAGTATTATCATCATGCATGAAACTTACTAATCTTTTGCTATCATCACTCATTTCACTGCCAGCTGAGTAGCTGGTTTGAAGATGGCAATCTGTCTTCAAAACAAACAGAATGAAGTATTTCTTCACCCAAGTTATTTGAATGCTGTGGAATTTGTCAGAGAGCATTGTGTTGCTAAAGTTTTGCAGGGGTTCAAAAGCAAAACCCTTCAAGGCGTATGAAAAAGTTGTATTTGGCTACATAAATGCTTGAACCACAGGCTGCTGGAGTCTGGGGAAGGCGTTAATGGAAGTATCATTTTGTGGTGTTATAGTCTGTCATTTCCCTAGGCACTCTCCATGCCAGCTCTCTGAGGCATATAATACTAGGCTGATGGGCCCTTGGTTTGAGGTGGCACAATCATTTCTTAGGTAACCCCAACTCCTAAATTATGTGCCTTTAAGCTGTCTCCCAGTTGCTGCCTCCTGCTGTACATGTTTTTGTATGCAGTTAGAAGGCTGATTTTTGGTCTAGTGTTGCTTTTTAATACTGCTTCATTATGAAAATCTGAGCCCCAAGTACCATGTGTTTATGCATGTAATTCCAACAGCTTAGCAACCACCTTGCTGCTGCAACATGCTAGAATCCATTTTGAGTGACTCTGGCAGACAGAGATTCAACATATCTTTGCTTATTTGTGATACTTCTCTACTGTAATTAGGACACAACAATGTTAGAGGGTAAATTACAGATGTAAAAAATATATTATTAAATGGAATATTTCTTAAATACATTTTTATGTAACTGTGTTACAGCTCTTGGTGATACATGCTTTCTAGTTCTTCTAAGGTTTTTATAGGCATCCTTTCCAGGGGATTGCTGGCTTCTCTGCTTCTTTCTGTGTGAAGCCCCATAATTTATTCCATACTGAGACTGGGCTCTGCGTCACTATAGCTCTGTACACCAGCTTCTAGGTTTTGCCAAGAGGAATTGGAAGAATGTGAACAGTGTAAAAATGTGATGGTAAAGAGCAGGAACTTAAAAGGAAAAAAATATATATTTAACAAAAAGAACATAAGAAACTGAAAGGTAAAAGGTAAAGGTAACAGAGGAATATGCAGACATATTGTGCTCAGGTTGTGGTTGCTCAGGACAGAAGCACTTGGGAACTGGATAGAGGGGAACTGAATGCCCGTGATATGTGCTGCATCTAACTTGCAATCTAACAGTTCATCTATCAACCCTGGTATTCTGGGAGAGGCTATGGCCAAGCTACAGAGTTCCATTGCAGATAAGTACTGATTGTGGGAGATCAGAGAGCTCCTGCTCAGGGAAGTTATTTCTTTGAGGAAGAGGAAGGCAATGGAATGTATGGCATCTTACTTCTGACATTTGACCAAGACATGTAAATCAGGAGCTAGGTTACCCTTTATATCTGTGATGTCAGTGTAGGGAAAGATGATTTTAGTACTTGAATTGTTCTACAGAAGTTCTTAAGACCTTGTATTAACTATACAGAGAAGCTATGTTTTCTATGCCCTTCAGTTTAGTTAGCCTGGAAAACCTGCGAAAGAAACCAAATGGGAAAGCTGTACTTTAGCCTACTTATAGCATCTAATCAACCTTCAGGATCTTTCCTGAGCATCTGGTTTGAGAAGGGAGGGCTGGCCAGGCCAGTGACTGACTGCATGAAACTGCAAATTAAATTTTCATTTAGATATAAGAAAACAGTTGGGAATGATAAGGTCTAATTTGGCAGGAAAGGGGAAGAAAAAGACTATTATTAGATGTGCCTAACCCTGAATAGAGGAGGTGCTAACAAATCACTGGACCTTCAACTGACTGAAGGAGTTCCCACTGACTGGAAAAAGGGAAACATAACCCCCATTTTCAAGAAGGGAAAGAAGGAAGACCTGGGGAACTATAGGCCAGTCAGCCTCACCTCTGTGCCGAGCAAGATCATGGAGCAGATCCTCCTGGAAACTATGCTCAGGCACATGGAAAGTAAGGAGGTGATTGGTGACAGTCAACACGGCTTCACAAAGGGCAAATCATGCCTGACAAGTTTGGTGGCCTTCTATGATGGGGTCACAGCATCAGTGGACAAGGGAAGGGCAACTGACATCATTTACCTGGATTTGTGCAAAGCTTTTGACGCTGTCCCTCATGACATCCTTGTCTCTAAACTGGAGAGACGTGGATTTGATGGATGGACCACTTGGTGGATAAGGAATTGGCTGGATGGCCGCACTCAAAGAATTGTGGTCAA
>VWZZ01005757.1:0-28905 GCA_013399095.1 Psophia crepitans | reverse complement strand
CTCAACATGAGCCAGCAGTGTGCGCTGGCAGCCCAGAAAGCCAACCGTGTCCTGGGCTGCATCAGAAATAGTGTGGCCAGCAGGTCGAGGGAGGGGATTCTCCCCCTCTACTCCACTCTTGTGAGACCCCACCTGGAGTACTGTGTCCAGCTCTGGGGTCCACAGTAGAGGAAAGATGTGGAGCTGCTGGAGCAAGTCCAGAGGAGGCCACAAAGCTGATCAGAGGTCTGGAGCACCTCTCCTATGAGGACAGACTGAGGGAGTTGGGCTTGTTCAGCCTGGAGAAGAGAAGGCTCCAGGGACACTTAATCACAGCCTTCCAATACCTAAAGGGGACCTACAGGAAAGCTGGCGAGGGGCTGTTTCTTAGGGAGTGTAGTGACAGGACAAGGGGTAATGGGTATAAACTAAAAGAGGGGAGATTTAGATTGGATGTTAGGAAGAAATTCTTCTCTGTGAGGGTGGTGAGGTACTGGAACAGGTTGTCCAGAGAAGCTGTGGCTGCCCCCTCCCTGGCAGTGTTCAAGGCCAGGTTGGATGAGGCTTTGGGCAGCCTGGTCTAGTGTAGCGTGTCCCTGCCCATGGCAGGGGGATTGAGACTAGATGATCCTTGTGGTCTCTTCCAACCCTAACTGTTCTGTGATTCTAAGAAGATTGATACTAATCCTTCAGTCATTTCATTTTTACAAGAAGCTCTTTTTTTTCTTATTTCTTTTCACTTAATGCTACCCCCTCCTAGCCTTTGTTCCATTGGAAATTTTCAATAAGAAAAACTGCATGATAAACTTAAAATCACACCAGAACTACCATTTTCAAGAAAAAAAATGTAAATATTAAATAGGTAAATGAATTGTTTGCTAGTCAGAACACCTGCCATCTTGAGAGGCCAAAGCTCATGAAGCAGAACAGAGACTTGGGATAATGATGGGAATTTTTCTTTCACTTCTACGTCATCTGTTCTGATTCTTACCCCATTTGGGGATGAATGGCTGGCTTGCAGAAACAGAAGAACAGGTATTGAGCCTTTCAACCTGTGTAGGTTTAGGCTGACCAAAAGATCAGTCACAGTCTATCAGCTATAAGCCACAGTTTTAAATACGTCAGGATGTGAATGTAAGTGAGAGGCTTTACCACCTCTAAATTACTGCAGAAAAAGTGAATACCACAATAATATTTAAGAAAGGGATCCTTTCATCTGAAACTTGCTTTTTCTGATCCAGCAGCAGTTATGTGGAGTACGCTTACCTTATGGAAGTTGAACTGCAAAATTAGCACCCTTGTTTACAGTATCAGCGCATAGGACAAAGACTGAATGGTTTGTGGTTGAATTGCTGCTTAGTCCTAGAAACACATCTCGAGGCCACTGAGCAGCTGGTCTGTGGTTTGGGTGGTTGCTACATGTTCTATAGCTGTCTTGGAGATAAAGAGAACATTTTTATTAAGAAGACTGCCAGTCTACTGCCTTTCAGTGTGCCTAATTGTACTTGCTTAAGGAAAAAACAGAAAGCAGGACAGAGGCATTTAAACAGGCAGTGTTTTCCTTGTGGATGTGCAAACAATATACGGCTTACAGCAGGAGAAGTTTGTTTTTCACAGCATAAAACGTGACAATAAATTACTGCTGTCCCTTAACTTAATAGAGGGAGGGACTTGTGGATCAGTGAGAAAGATTATATAGTCCGAGGCCTGAACTCTGAACCATTAAAATATCTTCTCCAACCAGTCCGACTGGGAGCACAGCAGAAAGGTTGACTGGGGAAACTAAAAGCAGCAGAGGTTGCTGCTTTTGCTTATGCATACCTTGAATATTAACCCTTTACATTTCCCAGTATTTTTTCTACAGTTGGGGGCTGTAGAAACTGAAAGGAGGAGCAAAAGGAGGAAGATACTGTCAATTATCATATTTTTAAACAGGAATCTGAATAGGTTCCCCCAGGTGCCCTTGGGGAAAGTAACACATTTCAGTAAAGAACTCTTTTAAATGAGGAACTGTCATTTGCATTTTAGCCAGTTTTTAGTGGGGAATGAGGTATAGGACAGATCCTCTGCTCCTTCGTGGAGAAAATACTTTGAAGAGTCAGTGCAAGTTAGTACCAGAATAAGAGGAAAGCTGAAAGTAGAGTCTGAGCCTACCCTCTGCAGCTGTAAATTTTCAGTATAGATGTCTCTCCTGGTTTCTCAGGGGATGGAAGTCCACATCTGTCATGGTCCTGAAAACGGGACAACATGACAGAGCTATTTCACTAGTACTATTTTGCCCATTTTTGCCAGTGTCTGTAGAGATATCAAGCAATGAAGACAACCACTCCTGGTTTTCACCATTTGGCACACATGGACGGTAAATGACAGCTGGAAGAATAATCCCAGAGAGAAGTTTAGGATGTACAGATATCCTCATATATAGTCTCTCTTATGGATAAATTAACTGTTGTGTTTCAGTATCCAAAGCTATTGCCTCTGTCACAGCTAAAACGTTACCACAACAAAATACGATGTGCAGCATCAAAGTGTTAACAGGAGTAGGTAAGTTTTGCTCAGTGGCAGAGATCGTATCTTCTACATCTTCCCAAAGGCACCTGCGTGGTGGTGTTGATTGCGAAATGAACTTTGTCTCTCAATGATAGGTCTCAGGTTGTTTCCTCTTGTGATCCAACTCTCCTCTCACTTGTGTGAAGTAGATAAGAAGATAATCTTGTACAGACTCATACAACGAGGAGTCAGGAATCTGAAACTCTTAACACAAGATTTTTCAGTGATAGGAAAGGGCAGTCTTTGAGCTAATGGAGGGAGCCTGCAGGCCAGCAGCTGGGACTCACATATACAGAGTCAATGGGAAGAAAGTCCCCAGAACTAAAATGCTGAAGAACTGAGGCTGCAGCGAAGATTATGCTGAGGACTGAGGGCACCAGCAGAGTACAACGGTGACCTCAGGGGCATCATAGCAGGAAAAGTGACAGGGCAAGTTTAAGAATATTATCCAGTCTGGATGGGGAGCTCAGAACGGATCTTGAAGGGGGTTTGTGGGTGAGGGTCATTGCCAGGGCTGTGTGGGAGCTCTGGGCTGGCCTGGTGAGAGGAGAGGGCAGGGGAGAGCTGATGGCAGGGCTGGAAAATGCTGGCATAATGCATGGAGAGTGGAGCAGGAGAGATACAAATAAGCAAGGCAGAACGTGAGAAAAGCTTGCATTGCTGCTGTCTATTGTAACATGTTTTTGTATTATTAACCTTTTCTCTCTTACTTCATTTGCAGATAGTGTTCCTGATAGAAAGCTTTTTCAGTGAGAGTCTGAGGGGTTTTGTACAGATTTTCTGTTCCAAGAACCTGTTTTTTCTAAACATGAACCTGTAATCTGAAGTGCATGATTTCTGTTCGTTACATTAGCCTATCCCTCTTGACCTGTGTTTGCCTGCCTTTCAAATTATACTCCAGGTCTCCGCCCATGGACTCTTTTCTTTGCCTCTGTCATCTGCAGGTGAGCAGTTGGTGTGTGGAAGCCAGGCACACGCATTTTACAAGTTTGTGGCTACCTGTCAGTTCCTGTGTTGGACATATACTTACACAATCTCCCTGGGGAGACAGCTGAGAAGACCTTGAGGAATAAGGAATTGATGCTGGTCAGGTCTGGGGTAGAAAATACAGTGAGCAGGAACTTGGTCATAAGAATTGCAACCACACAAAGCAACCATCAGCATTATCAGAAGAGGCCTCAGACAAACTTGGAACTGACAGCAGGCAAGTTTCAGGAAAAGACTACCGCAAGGCAAGAGAAGTGGTGTAATTCAGGTAAGTGAGTAAAAACACTGTTGGAAGATTAGCTAATGAATATTTATTTTTTCTAAAAATATTTTGATTAAGATAAATGTGACCTGAACTAGGATATAGCTGTACCTTAAATTTATGTGTCTGTATTTGTGTGTATATACATCTGTGCATACACTTACTGCTTGTATTGAACTTGCTTATAGTAATAGATTTCTTTAAGCATAATGATATTGGAGCTTGAGAAAAAAAAAGAGCTATGTTGTCTAGATGCAGGTGTATTTAAACAAAATAACTCCTAGGCACATTTTAAACAGGAAGAAAATAACAAAGGAATTAATTTTCATACAAAATTAGTCTCAGTTCACTGAAACAATGCAGGGTGATGCTATGCATATGTGTGCATGTGTGTATAAATATGTTCAGTGTTTGGTTAAGTAATACATGCTTAGGGCTGGAATCAGAACTAATTAGCATTTGACTTCCATCACTGTTGATTGTAAGGAAGCTGACTCTAATCCAAAGTGCTGCAGTTACCTAGATTTTTCTATTTGTTTACCTGTTTGCACGTATCTACATGTGTGCATGAGCTACTGCTTAAATTATAAACAAAATCTATGTTAAATACACCAAGAAACATCCAGAAGTTGGGAAATTGTGAAGCTATAGTTATATACACAGCTTCTGCTTAGTTTCCTTGTGGTTGCATATTTATGAAAGCAGATTCATGTTCCATTTCTTAAACTGCTATGCAGCAGTGTGATATCATGCAGTATTTTTATCACATGGTGTTTTTTACAAACCTTTCACAACGCTTTTTTTCCTTTGAAAAATTCCTTCATTCTTCTTATGTCTTGTCACAGCTTTTGCTGTCACTATTTTTGAGTTTGTGCTAGGGTTTGATACAGGCTTACTACTGTCAGTTGCCACCAAAACCAGAAGTCAGTCAGTAAGAAATAGACAGAATGGTGGGTGTCTTCAAAAGTAGTGTGTGATTTTGGCTATGCAAGGAAGTCATAGGTGAGAGTGTGCTTTTGAGAGTCTGGCCTCTAGACTTTTCGTATTCCAAACAGCCTGCTCACTAAAGGCAGGTTAAGGTATTCCTCATGAGGTTTTTTTATTATTTTAACTCTTCTTTTGCAGATTACCTGTGAGGAATAACTTTTCGTGGCCTTAATTCTAGGGGATTGCGATCAACATATATGTTATTTTTCAGAAACTGTAGTAGGCCATGTCTGCATTAGAAAAAAATATTTTTGTCTTAATCACCATTCAGTTTCTGTACTGTTTCACACTTCTGTACTCTTAACTTCCTCACACTGCACGAATAAGTTAATTTTTGTGAGATGATCTCAATTTAAGCAAAACTTAGCACCATGAGAACTTGCACGGTGCCAGTTTGAACTAACCTTGTTAGCATAAAAGCACAGCAGTGCAGAGTCCTCCTAGCAAATGCTGACTTGCCTGTTTTTTCTGCTCCCTTGAAAAGGAGCCAGTTTTGCCCTAAGTAATTCACCTGCTCAAATAGCAGCACAGACCTCATTATTTGCTGTTTTCTCTATGGTCTAGCTCTTCAGAAGTGACCAGCCTAATTTTCTTTCACCCCTTTAATATGCTTCGGTAGCAGCATATTAAGGTTTGAAGTTCACGTACTGCTTCTAGTTGTGGACTACGGGAAAATCTTGAGTCAACGTATGTGATTTTTTCAAACACTTTGTTTTCTTACAAGATGTTACGGCTACCAGCTGTTGGAAAAGTGAGTTAGAGTACCAAATCTTTATAGCTGAGATATTATTACAGCCAGTACAGCAAACTGCAGGATATAATCAGTAATCCTTGTTCAGGATAGAAATGAAGTGGCTCTGGTATGTTATAACCTGGGTTCACTGGCCAGAATTTCCCATTCTACACAGCTAGAGATGCTACTTAATAGCTCAGGGGTGCCTTATGGTAAGAGAAGGAAGACTTGATGAGCCAGGGAAACCTTGCAAAAATGTCATGATCTGAGGTCTTCTGAAGGCAGAAGAGGCAGGATATGTAATCTAACAAATACACAGCTCTTTTTGCAGAAATATGTTCTTATGGCATCAGGTTGTCAGGCTTGAAACCTTGGGGCTGGGACTGGGTTTTTATTTGTTTTGGATGCTGCTTTTAGTAAAATGGTGGCCATTACAAGGGAAGAAATCTCAGTTTTGCTGTTTGCCCGCCCATGGTGCTTTTCTTCTGCCTCTTCTCTCACATTCAATGTCCACAACTGCTTAGCTGTCCTGAGCCCACACATAATGGTTTCACTGCCATTTTGATTCCCGCAATTCCCTGGTAGCTCCCCTCCCTTTCAGCTGCACGGCCGGAGCAGGCCCTTGTGCATAGTGGTTGCCTAAGCCTTGACTGGTGGCCGTGTTCAAAGGTCATATAAAGAGGAGGAGAATAATAAAAGTAGTACAGAAATGGCGGCTGCAAAAGCTTGAGAGTGTGGATCTGCCATTGTAAGAAATTAAATAGGTGTTATGGTTAAAGGATTTATTTTGTCTTTTATCACTCAGGCAGTATGCTGGACTGACATGTCAGTCAGTAATTACTCAGCTGTTCTTTACCTCGCTGTAGTCATATTACAGTTGGTCCTCACAATTAGTGCATGAAAAACACTTGTAAGAGTGTTTTTATAATAAAACGGTGTGCCGTTAATGCAGGCCAGGAAGTCTGAAGAAATAACTGCATTAACTTCCACATCAGCTCATAGCACAGTTTAAAAGGTCTAATGAAGTCCAAATGAATCTTCACCTTTATTTTTGTCATATTTAATTAATTTAATCAGCTCGCTCTTTAGATAGAATAGCTAATCAGTACTCAGGGATTTACATGTTTGCAATGATGATGGGAACTGATGTTAGTTCTCAAGTCAGACATATTACATATTCACTGGCAAAACTGTGTATTTACCATGATTATGTACAGTATCTTATTTTCCTGAACATGGCAGGAGCAAGTAGCAGGCAGGTTCTGTGCATGTAGTTCTCAAGCTGTCTGAACAGCTTGAGAATATATTCCACAGACACATAAGACTTTATATTTCTCTTTCTTTTCAGTCTTCACCACAATGTCTGTCACTCAAGTGTCTTGACTTTAATGTCCTGGCACTTTAAATAGCATAAGTTGAGCCTGATAAGAAATTAAGTCTATAAAATGCAAGGGAGGATTGCTTATTTTAGGGCAGATCACTTTCCCAACCCAGTTTACCACATTACCATGTGAATGCTTGTGCTAGCACTAAGGGGAGAGTATACAATGGGAATAAATGGCTGGGAACTGGAAAAATCATGGTAGGGCTTATGCTATGCTGATACAGGGAGTGGTTTCACAGTACAGCTTTAGATAAATGTTTATATTTATATTTAGATAAATAAACCACCCTGGGTAGTGGGAGATCCATTTTGCCTTTTCCTCCTTCTGGATGTATGCTTCTGCCATTTCCTCGAGCCTGTGTTGTTGAATTGCTTAGTGAACTAATACCACTCACTAAAATGGCAGGAAATTGCCATGGACAAAAAAAGTTAGTTTTTCTTGCTGGCTTAGTGGTTTGACTAAGTTTATCAAGTGATGAATTGCACAGCTGGGAGCAAAACAATGAGTGGGAAGAGGGCAGGCAGAAGAGATACTTCCTTCTTTTAGCATTGGTGAGAACTTAATTCAGCTCAGTTGCATTTGCAAAACCATAGTCATATTCAGTATTGGGGCTTCCACAACTGCCACCTTTTAGCTACACTTCTGTGCCCATGTTGCCCTCTGTGCTTTGTCTAAATCGCCAGGGCAGCAGATCAGCTTGGCAAACAAACGTGGCTGAAAACAAAACCACCACCTTTTTCCCTGGTGTTCATCCTGTTGGCAAACATGCACAGAGCCATGTCAGTGTAGAGCAGATGCAGGGGCTAATTAACTGTCTCTGGGCTGTGAAACTGCTGTGCCATGCACAGTCCACCAGTGTTTGCAAATGCTGTTGACTGCAGGTTAGCTTCTGCTGAGGTTTTGCGTTGCATCTCTCATTGTCTGAGGGCAGCCACTGCTGCTATTTCTAGATTCCAGGGTGTTGTATATTTAGCTTGGACATGGGGCTTTGTCAAATACAGTCTCGACTGCCATCATTGTTGCAGTCTGCTTGGAACTGTGTAGTATCTGAACATTGTTAATAATACACAGAGCATTGCCCTCTAGGCCACTGTATCTGCCTCAGTTCATACTCATTTCCCTCTGCCACAGAAAAAGCACTCACGTGTCTCCAAATCTGTTCCCTCCTTCTGAGCTCCGGGTCAGGGGAACAAGTACCTTTTCAAAACTCATTTCCAAAGACCTTCACAGCCCCTTGTTGCTCCCATTGTGCCTTGTGTTGCGATGCTTTGTTCTTCTAGAAACTCATTTTCTTTCTGATCACTGTTATCAAAGGGAAGGTGTATTTCAAGAAGGCTTTGGAGTCTGAAACTGAGCAGGAACATACCACTCCTACCTTGAGCCTTGGCATTCTGAAGGAAAAGTGGTCTAGTACTGTGCTCATTACCTATCGTGTTTGATTTTTGTATTGCACTGCCAACTAGTTTTCTTAAACCAGGTGTTAAATCACATTGATGTGCTGCACAGTAGAGGACCTGATTAAAAAACAAGCATGTCCAAAAGAGATAGTAAAGTTCCAGATTTTGTGTGAACAGTGAAAAGAGTTTGAACTGAAGGAGGAGGAAATCCGAATAATCTGAAAGATTAGCTAGACCAAGGCAAGAGGAGCAAACTGTTGAAGCAAATATGGTTTTGAAAATAAATGATGAAGAGAAATGAAGATTCATCAGTTCTAATGAGTGGATTTCAGTGTGTGTAGAAGAGTAATAAAACCCAGTGGAATAACTAAGGTAACGTTTGCTTGTGATTGCACAAATTGTTCAATGCAAATTCTAAATTGAAGTTACACAGGATAAATAATACAGTACTCATGATCTAGAGAGCACCGGTCTTGGTACAACATAACGCACAGACCAGGAAAATCAGAATTCCAGTGAGGTTTTGAACCTCTTAAAGTATTTTTGTCCCCCTTATCCTGGCTTGATACTGGAAAGCTGTCTTCATGTAATAAAATAAATATTTGAGCACTGCCAATATACTTTCTGCTGTGTGGTGAGTATGCACCTGTACATTGGAAATGTTAGTTTTGCACCACCTCCATGTGTCTCCTACTGGCATGCTGCAAAAAATATTTGTTAAATGTGTAATGTGAGATCTGTGGATTTCTGAGTTACCACTCTTGTTGTGAGGATGGAAATTTAGGAACTGCAATAATGTTACTGTTAGACAAGCAAGCTGCAGAAAGAGCTAAGTACGAGAATTCATTTGGTCTTGGCCTGGAAAGTATCACTGAAAAGGCACTTCAGAGTTATCTTACTAAGTGCAACCTCTTGTCCTGCATCCTGAGTTTGCAAGAGGATAGACGCATAGGGTGTGAAGTCTAATCAGACTTTTCCAGTAGTGACACCTGTGTGGCTCCGTAAGCAACACCAACAAATAGGAGTGCCAATGCAAATAAAGCACCAGCGGCTGCCAGTGTTGTTGTCTCTGGATCCCATAATTCTGCCCTGAGTATGGCTGGAAAACATGGGTGCCACCTGCTGACACCACTGATGGGAGGTGCATAAGGGAATAGGCAGGAAAATTTTTTACGGTCAGGGAACCAATGTAGACATGGTTGCTGCGTCAAAGCTTCTTTCCGTGGATTTTTGTGACTGTATAAGTGTGTTTCTGTGTAAGTACAAGTTGGTATGCCTGTGCTTATAGGTGCCTGTGCATGCACATCGTTTAAATGTAAGTATGCATTTCTAATGAGCATCTGTACAAAGCAAAGCCATTAGCTAGTGTTAAAATGAAACTTGGACTGTTTATGACTCAGAGTATACCACATGATTGCTGGCTGATGGTCCTGAAGTCTATTTACCTATGATGCTGTCATGCCTGTTCATACGTGTCTTTTGTATCTGTGTGTATCTGACACATCTGAAGCTGGGACTGTTCCTCTTACAGTAATACCTGTGTATTTGTATGTAAGCATGTGTGTTACAGCCATGGTAGCTCGACTTAGTGTTCTTGCTTTCAGAGTGTACCTGAAAAGCTTGGTGTTATTGCTGTGTTATTGCTCATTTGACTGGCTGACATGTTGCAGCGACACCCTGAAACCACATGAATTTGCTAGTATATTAAGAATCAAAGGAAATTAAAAAATGAAAGACTTTTTGTGATATCTTAAAGTGCACATATATTCTATTTTCCTCTTTCTGCTGCCTCTGTTGTGCAACTGATAAAGCATGATTTTACCCGTTAATTTGTGGCATGAGAACAAACTCTGTTTAATGTTTCATCCATCACCAACTTCCATAAAACCATATTAATATCAGTAAGAATGCCATATATTATTATTAAAATTTGCCATTGAGGTTAATTGCCTTGAACTCATAGTTGAAAATAAAGTAAGCACCTCCAGGACAAAAGTTCCAATGCCTATAAAATGTTTGAGATGATACTGTTTGTGAAGCTGTTAAGTCTTAAATTTTTTGGCAATATTTATAAAAACAGTGGCTACATGTACATGCCTTGCCTTTCAGTGTCAGTCATCACTCTTCACTACGTTGATTTCTGCAATTCAGAAATAGTAGTCCAGGTCCTCTGCTGATGTAAATCAATGCAGTACCACAGAGCCTATTCCTATCATATGACTTCTGTCCTCAGTAAAGGTAGTCTACTTAGTGTAGCAGTGGGGCATCTTTTAAAATGTTTATGTGTTCTCCAGAGAAGAAACAAAAATGCATACAGCTATTTGAACTGAAATACAAATTTCTACAGGGGTAATCTCCCCCTGTAATGTAGAACAGCTGAAATTCTGTGTCAGGGATGGGGTTTGGGAGGTCTGCAGCCCTGAGGCAGCTCAAGGACACTGGCGTACACTGGTGAATCTAGCCCTGTCTGATCGGGGCTGTACATATGACACATAATCAGAAGGTTTTGTGGGTGTATGACTGCATATGCTAAGGGATTAGTGATAGCTCAAATTACAGTTGGAAGGGTGCACACTTTCACAGGTTCTACATTTTCAACTACAAATGCAGAAGAGTTCTAGATGTGCTTCAGATTACTTGCAGACCTGGCAGTGTTAAGGAGCTGATACCAGAGAGTCATAATGACAAGGCCTTTTTGTCCTTGTCTTTGCGGAACAATAGTACAAGTTGTGGCGGTGGCTGTAGTCAAGAATGACAGACATTTTGTGTGTATGCTGCCAACCTGTTCTTTTATTATGGACCAGAAGATAAAATGCTGAGCCATTTTGGCATCTAAGAAGTGTGTTAGCTAGGGATGTATTAGCTTTAAATTAGCTTTAAATATAATTCAGGTCATGACTATGGATTTTTGTGCATATGCCAGCCTTTAGTACTCACTTGCTTGTGAAGCACCGTAGAAGCAGCTTGATTTTAAATTCGCACTGCTCGTGCCGTCTGCCATTTATAGGATTTGATCCTGTACCATTCTCTAAGCCTTGAAGTCCCAGTGTTGCTTTTTCACACAACCACTGATCATAGGGGTAGAAAGCTCCATATTCAGCTCACTTGTTGCTTCATAAATCATCCTTCTTCCTGATAAATTTCATTAATATTCTTTTTGCAGAAGACAGAGGTCAGAGACCCACTTGCTTGTAATTGAACATGGCAGGAGATGTAAAAAGATTCACACGCATGCTACTGGAATGCAACAGCAGTGACAGGCTGTGTGGTAAGAGTCACAGATTCCTTTAATAAGCTTTCACATGCTGAGCAGGAAGGCCAGCTTTGTTAAATAGTGGGCCAAGCCCTTTCCGCTCCTCCACCTGCATCCTAGCCCACACTGAAGAGTTTGAGCTTTTTCTGCATTGTGTCTCAGGATAGAAACTTTTAAGGGCATGCAGCCTTTGTGGTGGGATTCATCTCACATAATTTTAGCCATTTCGGAGTATATCTGCTTTGAATGAGAGATAATATAGTCATTAAAGATTCTCTGCTACTTCCCTAAGGACCCATCTTATGAGATTTGCATTTAATGAGTTTCTGTCATCTTCGGGAGCTGAAATGTGGTCTTGCCCTATGCAAAAATAGCACCAACTCCAAATCTGGCAACCTAAGAGAGATAGTTATGTGCAACATCCTTGTTAATTGCAGTGTCTTCCAGTCAAATCCAAACCAGGCGACTACTCCCTGTTTTCTTTAAAATGCTCCCTATAATTGTAGTGGAAGGAGCTGAACCTGTAATTCCACCTGTATTTGCAGTGGCACAGCAATATCCAGCCCTTCCCATCTCCCTCCTATCCCTCTGCCAGGGCTGGCTCTGTTTCACTGGTGGAGGTTACTTACGCATGGCTATAATTCCTAGCCTCTGTTTTAAGGCATCTAAATTAGTGACTGTAGGTGCAGGAGTTCCAGTGGTTTCATGCATTCTGGGTACTGAGCACCTTTGAAAAATAGCAGTATTCAGGTGCTATTCCAAGGAGCAGAGGATAGATACACATGCTTTTGGGGTTGAAAATTACTGAAATGGGTTATTACTACTCTGTTATACAGAAGCAATGGGCATCAGGCAGTGCTGCTTATTCCTTGGCTTCCTATTTTCTTTTTCTGCTAATAGTTGTGCGTGAATATCAGACTGAAGTGATTGTTGTCCCAGTTCTCCTTGTGGGTTTTTTTGTCATCGTGCTAACTGTGATTCTTTGGCTTCACTGTCGAGGCTTACGAGCAAAGCGAGAGCAATCATCATCGTCTGGACACCAAGGTAAAAACATGTTTCAACCATAGGAAAGAACATTGGTTTCAGTGGCCAGAAGTCAGTTGCATTTCCTCATTGCTCGAGCTGTTAGGCAATAGCATTTATGAAAAGCCTGATTGGTATTCAGCAGTCCAGTGAACATCAGAAAAACTGGGAACCCTGATTTGCCCCACTTGCAGTAGTAGTAGTGGAATCTGTAATGTAGATGGATCTGAGGAAACCTAAAGCAACATACCATTTAGGCTGACTGACATACTGTGGTGACATCACTTGAGAGCTGCAAAGTGTGTAACAGCCTTCTAGATGCTACTGTAAGGAGAGTTTCACTGGGGTAATTATGAATGACAGTTGTTTTGATGTAGATCACACCTAGTTAATCCATTTTCTGTACTGTCATTTAAAAAAATTAATTTCAAGCTGCTGGAAATAGAATAGGGACTGGTGAGGTGGTAGGGAAAGGTTTGTTGGTACTGCAAACACACATTGCTGTGTAGAAGTGAAAATCCAGTTCTGAACTGATTTGGGGTTTGCAGAGGAAAAAGCCTCTTCAGCCTCTATAAAGGGAAATAATTGAGAACAAAGATAAGGCCATTGTGAGAACACCCTGTGCATGTTACTTTCATAACAACTGGTGATAAAAGAAAATGGTTGTTGCTTCCACACATGGGAATCAAGTACAAATGTGTCTTTTCTAGAGAGTTTACGTCATTAAATGTAGTAGAAATCTCCAGACTCGTTCTGCCATTTCATCAAATAAAATGGGAGATAAATTCCTTCACCTCTTCAAGGGCCAGGATCAGTAAGATGCAATAACAGTTCCTTTTATTTATTCCTGCAATAACTTTCTCCTGGTTTCCAAAACCAATATGGAGAAAAAATCAAAGAGGATGGAAGGGCCAGTGTTGCCATCTACCACAAGAGTTCTGTTTTTTGTGCATCATGTGTATTTGTTTTTGTCAGTGAATGACAAGAATCAGCAGGAATCCAGCTCAACAGAGAACCGATATATCCAGCTGAGTGAGACATCTGTGGAGAGCCTGCTAAATTCTGCATCCTTGACTCTGAAAGAACTGGAGATACCGCGAGAGAAACTCTCACCAGGCACCTTGCAGCTGATAAAACATGGCCATTGTGGGAGCATCTACAGAGCACAGCTGGAAATTGGGAACCCTGGGAAGACTAAGACTGTAGTATTGAAAGCCTTACAAGGTGAGCCTGGATCCACTTTGGTACACATCTCTGTATCAAAGACATGATGCTGGGCAGAACTTTGCAATCATTACTGGGCAAGAACAAGCTGTGTTCAGTATCATGTTAGCTAGTCAGAGTGATGTTTTGGTAGGGATGTCTTTGCAGGACTAAAGAAGGTGATTGTTCATGTTGGTGTGAAAAGCTACTCACCCTGTTCTTTCCTGCCTCCATTTTGTTTGTTTGTTTGGTTTGTTTTGTTTTGTTTCTTTCAGACCTGGCTAGTCCCCAGGAAGTAAAGGATTTCCTGGAAAGGATTAAATTCCATCAAAATCTTGGCCATCATGAGAACCTGGTTGAACTGGTTGGGTGCTGTGTAGACCAGCTCCCACTTTATATGATCATGGAAGATGTGTCTCTTGGTGACCTGTTGACATTTCTATGGACATGTCGGAAGGTGGGTCAAAAGAGGCGATGACAAAATATCTTATTAAATTCCTTAGGTACATATATATCCATAAGTCATAGTCCATAAGTCATAGATGACTTTTTTAATCTCTCCCTGCATCCATCTATATCAGTCTAAACTATTTCCATCCCTCAAAGAATTTCTACACAAATCTAAACTGGAATAGAATTAGTGGATATCTTGATTGATATGATATAGTTTGGAGAAGTTGACGTACTTCGTAACGCAAAGTTCTGCTTTGCAGTCCATTGGAGTGAGAGTGGGTACAGCTACATGAATTTCTAAAAAGTTTTAAATAATGTCCCAGTCCAAACACTTTTGAGAAAACAGAGCGGTTACAACACCAGGGAGAGGGTAATTGAGTCAGTTATCACTAATTGATTAAAAGACAGGGAACAGCATAAAAGTGAAAGGTTGATATTTGCACAGAGGGAGGTCACCCATGAAGTTCATATATGCTACAACCTGGTGCTGTTTGTATATATGCTAGCACCTGGTGCTGTTTGTTGCACATATCAGTAACCTGGAAAATGGGATGACAGTGAGGTGATGAAGGTTGCCAGTGGTACTGGCCAGCAAAGGCAAGGGCTGACCTTGAGGAGAAGGATCTTCCAAGATTCAGAGACTAGCCAATGAAGAGAACAGGAGAAATTCAGCATAGTTAAAAATGAAATGTTGCCCGTGTAGAAAAGCAATCCTAGCTTCACATATGTAATGATGGCCTCATGTCTGTCCCTTGCTGATGAGGAGTGAAATCATGGGACTGATCGTATGAAAATATACAGTCTGCAGAAAATAGTAACTCAAGCCAAAAAAAGAAACCAAATATTAGGCATTATTAAGAAAGGCATAGAAATAAAACTCTTGCCATATCACTGTATATAAATCCATCATTCTCTTACATTTGGAACACTAAATACAGAGAGGTTGCTTGCTGTCTTGTTCAGCAGAAGGACAAGGTGGGAGCAAACAAAGTTAGTAAGTGCCATGTTCAAAACAAGCAAATGGAAGCGGTTCTTCATGAAGTGGGGAGTTGACTAATGGAATTCCTTGCCACTGGCTGCTGTGGGTCTGGAAACTTTACATGGGTTTGAGACAAGAGTGAATGGAAGATAATCTTTCAGAGGTTGCTGAACATGTTGAAACCATAGCTATCTCAGAAAGTCCTTAAGCTGAAAATAGTTGGGGGCTGGAAAACTACACACGAAAACCATTGTGTGCTTACCTTATTCTCTTTCTTTCATCTAGGCATCTCCTAGGGTCACTGTAACAGGCAGGGTAGTTAGAGAGATGGACTGTTAGTTTCATACCAGATAACCATTTCTATCTTATAAATGTGCTTTTCTATTCATTGTTTTAATTTATAATACATCTTTCATTCACTTGTATAGCTTGTCATTCTCCACTGTAAATCTGCCCATTTTTGTCAAACCTATTTGTCTCTTCTCCACCCTTAAATTTACCCACCATTTGTCTCTACTGTACTTGTATTAACCCAGCACACCATCCATCACAGATTCACAGGTTCATAGCATGGTAGGGGTTGGAGGGGACCTCTTAGATCATCTAGAGGGATCATCTAGAACCCTCTCCAGTAATTCCTTGTCCTTCTTGAACTGAGAAGCCCAGAACTGGACACAGTACTCCAGGTGAGGGCTCACCAGGGCAGAGTAGAGGGGGAGGATAACTTCCCTCGACCTGCTGGCCACACTCTTCTTAATGCATCCCAGGATGCCATTAGCCTTCTTGGCCGCGAGGGCACACTGCTGCCTCATGGTCATCCTGTTGTCCACTGGAACTCCACGGTCCTTTTCTCCAGAGCTGCCTTCCAACAGATCAGCCCCCAACCTGTACTGATACATGGGGTTGTTCTTCCCTAGATGCAGTACTTTACATTTGCCTTTACTGAATTTCATTAGATTTCTCTCCGCTCAGCTCTCCAGCCTGTCTAGGTCATGCTGGATGGAGGCGCAGCCTTATGGCATGGCAGCCACTACTCCCAGTTTTGTACTGTCAGCAAACTTGCTGAGAGTACATTCTATCCCTTCATCCAGGTCACTGATGAATATATTGAATAGGGCAGGACCCAGCACTGATCCCTGGGGGACGCCACTAGCCACAGGCCAGGCCTCCAGCTCGACTCTGCCCCACTGACCACAACTCTCTGAGCTCTTTCCTTCAGCCAGTTCCCAATCCACCTCACTGCCCAGTGGTCCAGTCCGCACTTCCTAAGCTTGGCTATGAGGATGCCGTGGGAGACCGTGTCAAAAGCTTTGCTGAAGTTGAGGTAGACCACATCCACTGCCTTCCCTTCGTCTGTCCATCTAGTGATGCCATCATAAAAAGCTATCAGAGTGGTCAAGTGTGACTTCCCTGTGTTGAATGCATGCTGACTACTCATGATAAGCTTTGTTTCCTCAATATGCTTTGAGATGGCACCAAGAACAAGTTGTTTCATCATCTTCCCAGGGATGGAGGTGAGGCTGACTAGTTATCTGGGTCCTCCTTCCTGCCTTTTTTGAATATTGGAGTAACATTGGCTTTCCTCCAGTCCTCAGGCACCTCTCCTATTCTCCAGAACTTCTCAGAGATTATGGAGAGTGGCCTAACAATGACTTCTGCCAGCACCCATCAACATCACCCATCCATGTACCCTTATATTTCAGTCAATTTATGACCAATTGTGAAATCAGCTGGTGAAGCATAAGATTAGATAATAGTAATTTTATTAAATTAGAAGGAAGCATTCCCCAGTACCCTACAGCTATGGCATTTGTTTGATACATCATCTGCTGTTTTGTGTCTAGGATGTAATGACAATGGATGGTATCCCCTATGACCTCACTGAGAGGCAAGTATATGAAGTTGGACAGCAGGTTGCAGCAGCTCTGGTAAGTCTACTCACATTCACTGCATATTTTTCTTCTTGCTTGGTGGCAACACCAGTCTGCATGGTGGTGTAAGTCTTGCCTTAAGCACTAAGGATGTGCTTTGTTAAAACTGAGCCAAATATGCTTGCATTGTTGGTGAGCATACACCTCTGTTCCACTGAGTGGAAGATAGGCAACAAACTAAGTGAAATTTTTTGTCAGTTAGGATGAATTCTAAAATTATCATGATCTCTTTCTTTTCCAACTTTCCAGGCTTACCTTGAACAGAAAAAGTTGTTCCACGGTGACATTGCTGCCAGGAATGTCCTCCTTCATCACAATTTTACTGCTAAGCTCTCTGGTTTGGGTCTGGCCTATGAAACTCACACATATGGTGCCAATTCAGTCACACAGATTGTGCCAGTCAAGTGGCAGGCACCAGAGCGGCTCCTGAAGAAGGCCCCCAGCATTAAGGGAGACATGTATGATTTAATTTTTGAACTAGAAGTTCATCTGTCTGTCAGGCCTGTCTCTTTCACTCCTTATCTATCATTTCACGTCCTGAAGTCCACAGTAAGGCGTATCTAGTCTCAGCATAATACTCCACTTGATAGCTCATACCTTCTCTTCTCACTTCTGCAGGTCATTGCCTAGTCATTTGTATGTATTTAAGCTAGGTAGCTAGCTAGAATGGAAATTTAACATTGCTTTGTTTTGGTTTTTTTTTTTTGCAGATGGTCTTTTGGAATTCTACTGTATGAAATGATTACATTAGGTAAGAGGATTTAATGATAATTTAAAAAAAAAAGTAAGGAAGCAGCAAATTAACAAGACCCCAAATCTCAAATTTTAGGAGGTAAAGTTAGGCCATTTAAATAAGCATCCTGTTTTTTCCAACTTGCAGTCTTGACAATTCCTTTTAGAAGTTCTGTCAGTGTGAACTGTGGTAGAAAAAAAATGGACTTTGGTAGGGAAGGAAGGCATTCTTATACAGAAGATGCTGTCTCCAACTATGACCTTATAGTTTTTTTACTGTTATTCCTTTTGCCCTTCCAGGTGCTCCACCATATCCTGAGGTGCCACCTTCTGAAATCTTATCATACCTGCAGAGACAGAACATTATGAAGCAGCCCTCAAACTGCCAGCAAGCCATGTAAGCCACCTGCTTTATGGACAATTGAACTTGAGATCTGCAGAGCTAAATGGAAGTGACATGTACAAAACTGGGTCTTAAAGGAGATGTCTAAGTCTAGACTATACAAACCAGTAACCTGTTAGCTGGAGACTTGTTCTCACATGTCTGCCGTGTCTTCTTACTGCATTCTGCTGCATGAAACCTTGATTGCCAAAACCTCTTTCCTGCTTTTGAAATTTGTTCTTGTTTCTGTTTGCTCTTGTCTGCCCTTGCATTTTGTTGCTCCACTGCTTCCCTGCAAGGTGCAGGACTATTCTGCAGTAATCTTTCTCCTGTAAGCTGTGGGATTCTCCCTGAAATGAACAAAGCATCAATGGGGAAGATGAAAGGCATTATATTTTGTCTTGTGAAGACATTATTTCTTTTAATATTCAGAGCCTTTATCATCCATAAGGAATCCCAGTTGCTCTTTGAAAAGGGAGTACTGATCTTTTTCCCTTTTCCCATATTCACAGTTGACATCCTGGCAGATGACTGCATGCCTTTGTCCCTACACATTATTGTATGGTTGAAAATTTCAAAGAGTCATTGAAAGAACTTTATATGAAGCAGAAAAAGAAAAGGTCTCTAGACATTTTAAATATGAGATGGCTTGCGCTGGTGCTTCTTATTCTCAGCGCTGCTTCCCTACCTCTCCATCTTACAGGTACAGTATCATGAAGTCCTGCTGGCAGTGGAACGCAACTAACCGGCCTTCTCCAGCAGACCTGATCCGGTCCCTACAAACAGCTGTAAAGACCAGCAATGACCATGCAGTACTGCAGGTGCCTGAGCTAGTGGTGCCTGAACTCTATGCTAATGTTGCTGGTGTTGATGTGCACAGCCTAGTGAGAGAATACACTATACTCTGAAGGACCCTTTCGTGTGTTAGGAAAGGAGAAATCTCTGACTTTGTCACAAAATCTCAAGATACTTCGCAAGATCAGAATGAGGTGTGTATGTTGGAAGGGATCCCTTTGTTTTTCAAACACCTTATATATATCAGATCTCTCCTCCATGCCAGAAACAGAAAACTATTACTACTATTTTTAAATCAACCTGTTCACATCATTCTGCCAGTGGTCCTTTGGCAGCAAAGTGGGTTTAGGGAGCTGTAGAAAATGTCACGAGAAACTTGAGTTAAAGGAGTGTATTGGGTTTGCATGGTATTGGTAGCAGCGGAACTGCAGGGGTGGCTTCTGTGAGGAGCTGCTAGAAGCTTCCCCCCATGTCTGATAGAGCCAATGCCAGCTGACTCCAAGATGAACCCACTGCTGGCCAAGGCTGAGCCCATCAGCAATGTTGGTAGCACCTTGGTGATAATGTATTTAAGAAATGGTAAAAAGTACTGCACAACAGCAGCCGGAGAGAGGAGTGAGAATATGCGAGAGTAACAACTCTGCAGACACCAAGGTCAGAGCAGAAGGAGGGGGAGGAGGTGCTCCAGGCACCAGAGCAGAGATTCCCCTGCAGCCGCTGGAGAAGACCATGGTGAGGCAGGCTGTCCCCCTGCAGCCCATGGAGGTTGATGGTGGAGCAGAGATTCCACCTGCAGCACATGGAGGACCCCACACCGAAGCAAGTGGAGACACCTGAAGGAGGCTGTGACCCTGTGGGAAGCCCACATTGGCGCAGGTTTGCTGGCAAGACTTGTGACTGGAGGTCTGCGCCCCATGGAAAGGACCCATGCTGCTGCAGTTGGTGAAGGACTGCAGCCCATGGGAAGGACTCGTGTTGGAGAAGTTGGTGGAGGACTTTCTCCTGTGAGAGAGACGCCAGGCTGGAGCAGGAGCAGAGTGTGAGGAGTCCTCCCCCTGAGGAGGAAGGAGCGGCAGAGACAGCGTGTGATCAGCTGACTGCAACCCCCACTCCCTGTCCCTCTGCGCTGCTCGAGGGGAGGAGGTATAGACATCAGGAATGAAGTTGAGCCTAGGAAGAAGGAAGGGGTGGGGGAAAGGTGTTTAGGGTTTATTTCTCATTATCCTTCTCTTGATTGTGATTTGCAATAAATTAATATCCCCAAGTCGAGTCTGTTTTGCCCGTGACAGTGATTGGCGAGTGATCTCTCTCTGTCCTTATCTCGACCCACGAGCCTTTTGCTACATTTTCTCCCCCCTGCCCAGCAGAGGAGGGCAGTGACAGAGCAGCTTTGGGGGGCACCTGGCCTCCAGACAGGGTCCACCCACCACAAGGAGATTTCTGTAAATCTCTCCCCATCATTTCTGTCCCAGGAAACTGCATCGGCTGGATATTGAAAAGAGATGTCCTGGGGAATATGCTGTGAGGCACTGCCCTGTAAGAGAAAACGTACAAGAGTGGGTAACACAAATGGATAGTTACCTGTCCATTCAGTAAGGACCCATTGAAGACAGCCATGTTCTTACCTTTTAAGCATTCAAGAAATGGAATTTCTCAAGTGCTCTTAGCTTCCCATGAGAGAATAGGTACTATGTTTGAAAAAAAAAAACAACCAACCCAAACCACAAGAACCCTGCATATCTGTGGATGCAGAAGTTGTTACACTAACATCGTACATTTTCATATATTTTCCCTGTGGTAGCTGTACAGCCAAGTGAATACTGCAAGGCAAAAGGTATATTATCCCATCCTCATCTCAGGAAAAAGTCCTTACAGATCTGCAGTTCTCAGGGATGGTCCTTAACCAATCATTCCTTTGAGCAGAGCAGGCCACTTGCTCACCTGCTTCTCTTTTGAGTTGTTAATTGCTGGGTTAATTGCTTTGAGGTTTTTTGGGTTAATTGCTTTGGTTTTTTTGGGGGGAAAATCTGTCCATGGTTATAATAGCTACTGTGAAAACAGTATGGAAATGCTAAAAGTACCCTAAATAGGAAAGGTTGATCTACAGTAAAGCAGACACAGGATGAGAATAACCATGCGTTGCGATGTTGTTGTGGTGTGACTATACCACAGACTGTACTTACCTCTGTGGTGGCACCTTTGCTGTATGACTTCTACAGTGAGGATCTGCGTATCGGACATTACCTTCTTAGCTACCCTATGACAAGTGTGATGGTATGTAGCATTTTGTGAATACTGTGATGATAGCAGAGCTACTTTAAAGTCTTGTATAAACACCACAGATAATTTTGGTAATGATAGAGAATTAAAAATAGAGAATATGAATTTGTGCCCAGTGAGCTCCTAAATATAAACTCAAGCTTTGACTTAAAATAACAGAGTAAGAAATTTTATATACGTAGTTTTCTTGTAAGCTATTTCTGTGTAATGAATTGATCAGTGGATATATTTTGAGTTCCAGACTTGTTTCCACTAAGGATTTCCATGTCTAGGGTCGTTGCACTGGTGGTTTATGTGAGTGCACATAACTTGACTATTCAGGTTGTGGCTGTTCCAGTGCCATTTCAGAAAAGTCAGTGGTGCCCATGCTAAGACTTGCCCTAGGACAGCTGAGGGCTTGAAATCCCAGTGGAAATGCACCTGTATGTCTTCAGTGTCCGCCTGGAATGGGGCGTGTATCTTTGACCAAAAAAGTGATTTTTTTGCTTGTTCAATATTTATATTTTATAATACAAGGTGCACAAAGCCTATCTGAAAATATGTGGTCATTGATTTTAATGAATATACAAACTTTAAAAAAAATACAAGGCACTTGAAGTCATGAACATTTTCTCTGTCTTTCAAAAGAGGCAGAATCAGTCTGTGAAACAAGTTTTCTCATCTGACTTCTACTGTTTGTGGTTTCTAAGGTGACAGTGTCTTAATTTTTTTTTCTCTAATTATTTTGGCCCTTTGAGCAATAAAGGTTCTTGTAAAAAAAAAACAAACAACCCATGAATGCACATTAAAGGAATAGTTTTACTGTTCTGCGTGTAGAGTGGATTCAGTGTTCACTTGATATCCCTCAAGTTAGCACAGCCCTTGTATGGGTTTGAAATTGAAGGGCACAGAGACCCATGAAAGGCTCATTGCAGTCAGTTATATTCATTAGGTTTCAGTCTTTCATGTCATTGAATCCCTGATAATTTCAGAACAAGCTGCAGGCCTGTAACATCCTACATTTGGGTGTGTTAGCCATGTGGGAAGCAAGACTGATGGCTTTTGTGGAGGGGAATTCACCCTGAAGGAAGTCTTCAACCATCACTTTAGATATTAAACATACTTAGCTGTAGAAAGTAGCTTAGACTCAGTTTTCCATCAAAGTTTTTTGGTCTTCTTCTAAAGACACTGTTAAGTTTTAAATGCAAAATAGCATGAATAGAATGGTGGTTTTTCCTCTATCACTTAGGCTTTAAAAGAAACTACATTTCCATCCAGAAATAAAAGTAATGTTAGTTCACGCAGCATGTATATCACCGCTATCTACCGGCACATTGCAAACTCCGTTAGAGAGTGCTCGGTTAGCTTTCTGGCTTTTCTTACAGTGTTGGCTAATTGCCACGGTAATGTCCATAACCACTGTTGCTGTAAATCTGGCTTGAAGAATTGAAACACCTTCTTTTCAAAAGGCTAAAATAACAACACCCACTTCTCTCTCCCTCATCTGAAAACAGGTTCAAAGCTACCTGGTGAATTTAAGTCAAATTCACAATTACCATTCAGGCGGTATTATTTTTTTGGTGAATAAACTATTCATTAAAAAACATTTTCTTGGCTCAAATCTCCCACCCGGGAATGGGTTATCCTCAAAGGTTTTGCCAGTGAAAAGTGGGTGTGTTTCAGGTACGTAATACAACCTCGGAGCCATGAGCGGCATCCGTAGTGCTGCTGCAGACCTGATGAATAATGCACGGCGGTTCATAGGGAGCTTTGTTAAACGGAGAGATAAATGTGACAAATGCAGCACTGTTCTCAAAGCTCCCTATCTTGTTACATCGCAGAAAGCAATGTTCTGGTTTACACAAATCCTCATATTTTGTTTCTGTTATCAAAGCTCTGATCAAGGGATTCCGTGGGAATTCAGGGTGCCAAGCACCTCATGGCCTCTAACAAAAGATCTGCTTTAGTTTCCCCTGAAAGTAAATGTGTGCCAAGACCCTGCTTATAAATTTGCCCACAGAAACACATTTTCCTGCTACATGATAAGGTCTAAATTAAATTTCCTTTCAATAAAGTGGCTTGATTCTCAATGCGAGCATTCTTCTTCTGGTTTGACTGCCTTTTCCCCAAGGCAGGTTTGAAAGTGACTGAATCTACATCAGATTAAGGTTTATAGTGGCATAAAATGGATTAAACACATGGAGTTATACTAGTTTAACTACACTTCATGCTAATTAAAGTAGTCTGTGTAGAAATCTTTTCCACATGGCAGTTTCTGTTTGTGCACGGGTCTAAATTTTTAGGATCAGTGTGAACTCATGCATGAATTCCTCCTTAGTGAATCCACGGAGGGCACAGTGAAAGTTTTTCTCAGTTGTTTCGTGGAGAAGCATAGATTTTCAATGAAAGGCTTTATTTGTTTAATTGAAATATCTTGTTTGCATGAAAAAAGTTGATTTTTTTTATTATTGTGTTGAAATTCTCACCAAGATGGCAGGGCTGTCTGCATAATTCAGTCAGTCCCTGCTGGCTTAGTGTGAAACAGAGGAGCCACAACTCCTGCAGAACTGGCAGAATGGACCTCGCACCTGGACTTCACCTCTCGGTTTTGCGTTACTTCTGTGTGATGATTTGCCATCACTGAAAGCATGAATTTACTGTTTCTTTGAAACAAACTGTTTACTTTACTCATGGTGATGCCCTCCTCCATCTGGAACAAATGCAGAGAACCGACACAGCAGTTGCACTGCTGTCTTCTGTATATTTGAAACCAGGACTCAAACTCTTGCCATGGTAATATAAATTAAAAATTGTGTAGAATCATTTTTGGAAAAAAAAAATAGAAGTGGGGAAACAAATTCTATTTGGTGTTTTCACAGGACAGTAAGAAGTAGGTGAACTCTGTATTACATGAATTAGAATTTATCTGCATTTACCATCCAATATACCACCGCTTTGTCTTGCAGACCATCTCCCACCTCTCGGCACCTCCTCTACAGAAGTACCACACTTGTAGGCTGTGCAGTGGGAGGCAATGCAGACCCTCTTAACTGAGTACTGAAGCTTGGAGCAGGAGACCCTGTGCCTGAACAGATTAGGTCTGCTGAGAGGTAGTGAGTATTGGGGTCAGCAGCAGCTGTCTTGCCTTGCTCTGCTGCTCGTTGGAGAACTGCCTCACATCTGACAGGACAAGGAAGGAGCAGTTTGACACCGCAGCGTGTAAATTGTATGCACCTGAGAATTTGACTAGCATTGCATGCACCTACTTATACAGTATTGGAGACTGGAAAAGAATGGATTGTTTCACTCACTCTCTCAAATCTAGATGTGGCATGTCTTTCATTACAGATCATAGAATCATTAAGGTTGGAAGAGATCTCAAAGATCATCTAGTCCAACCGTCCCCCCACCACCTATTACCATTAAACCACGTCCCTAAGTACCACATCCAACCTTTCTTTAAACACCCCCAGGGATGGTGACTCCACCACCTCCCTGGGCAACCCATTCCAATTCCCGACCACCCTTTCCGAGAAGAAATTTCTCCTCATCTCCAACCTGAACCTCCCCTGGCGCAACTTGCAGCCGTTCCCCCTAGATAAAGGTTTATCTCTTCTACCTGCCTTCTTCAGCCATTTGGTCATGAATGTGAGAGACTGAATTAGCACCAACTGTCCACCTAAGGATGAGGAAGTTCTGTTCAGTCCAGGCAGAGAGAAAAATAATGTTGTAGTCCAAAAAATTAAAACAGAGAAGATGCATGGGTACTGAACATTCATGGTGTGATTGGTTTCACCATGCTTGGAATTGCCTGAAACCACAGATGAGTCATTAGCTTTTAAAGAGTCTTTTTGAATTATCTAGGCCTCCATAAATTTTTTTCCTGCTACAGTGACCATGTACCAAGGGATTCCCATTTAAACACACCAAAGAGAGATGCTGAAGTGCTCTTACTTGCTCTTCCGTGGCCACAGAATTGCTTTTTGGTGAGGGTTGTGGTTTAGTCATGAGGATGTGAGAGTGCATTCATTTATGCTACCTCCTACAGCTTGTGGTTTTATTTATAGCAGGTACTACACTACCAAGAAATAGTGATAATTCACCAACATTTCCCCTCTCCCTCGACTCTCCCAGCCACATAAAAGTGCTAATTTTTTCACATTAGTTAGTATCATATTTATAGAAAGCTTTAACGGGTCTTTCTACCTCTGACAAAAGGAGGAAGTGGCCTGGGGTTTTCCTCTCACCTTGTTTTTAAATAAAAAATTGTCATCCACTTCTTCAAGGGGCATTTTACTTCCGTAGCTTTGTGTTTTACGTTAGAGGTGTTGCTCTTCTGTTCCCTTGTCGTCACAGCTTCACACAAAGCATGTTGCAGCTGTAGCTCAGAAGTTACAAGCTCATTCATCTTGCAAGTTTATTTCCAATTTTTCACCAGTACTTCAGATCTGGTTTACTTTCCCCTGCTGCCATCACTCTGCATATTTTGCCCTTTGTTTATCCTTGCTGGAGCAGCCCTTGTTGTCAGAGCTGCTCTGAGGTGGCATCCTAGTAACAAGGATCAGTCATGCTTCACTGCAGCATTTGCTCTTGCTGAGGCAGGGGAAGTTTATCAGATGTCAGACCAAATGGATGTCAAAAAAAATCCTTGTTACAGGTGCCTTTACTTCACACAGGTTCTTACAGGATGCCAGCGTGGTTTCTGACATAAGAAACTCAGCAGCAATGCGACAAACCCCAGACCTGTCCCACAGGCTGCAGTGTTTGCCCTCATTTCCTTGTAGTTGCTGCAGTTGGTTGTGAGGCAGGACTGACTGGTCCCGCCACATCGGCCCTCTGGTAGACTACTTTAAAATTAAGGATTAATGCTGTGATGCAAGAGGAGGACTTTGCTGTACATCTGATTTTGCTTAGATGCAACTGTTAATCTGAATACAGTTATAACGATTCCATATGTAGTTGATTCATACATTTCAGGTACCAGTAGTTTCTGTGCAGTCTTGTAATGTGCTTTGAGCTTTAAGACGAAGCCTGACACTTTCGAATGGCTGGGAGAATTGAGATATTTCTGTTTCTCTTCATACTAATTTGGTGGAGCGCTTTTCTAACCAGCCCTTTGGGCCACTGCTAGGTTTCTGCTCAGTGTGTAAAACTGGTAACTTATATGCAAAACTTTAAATTGCTAGTTTGGTGATGTTCATGATGTTTGAGTCTTTTGTGGCTTCAAGCTTGCTATCCGGTAATTTTTTTACCAACTGTTAATGAATGTTGTCTTGGTTTTCTTAATGCAAATTGTTTAGGATTATAATAATTTTATCTCAAATTCCATCTCCAGTGGAAATAATTTCTGTGCAGGATGCTGTATTTCTCTTTATGGGTTTGTTCTTCCCACACCCACACGATTTTGCCCTTGGAAGCTTATTTTCATACCTCTTTTTCTTGCAGTTTTTTTCCTGCAGAACTCATTCCCAAAAGAATCCATATGCATATGCAGCAAGCAAGCCTGAGCTGCCATCACAGGCAATGGTGGCTTGAGTACTGTATCGAAACCATTCTTGATTTAATGTCACACACAAAAATACAGTAACGCTTTCTTATTTTTCATGTCATGAGCAATCCTGTGGAGCGTAATAGAGTTATTCAATATACAACAAAATAGCTGGATTTCATATTGCTTGACAACAATTGAAGGATGTCCAGAAAACATGCCTAGTATAGTCCATGACTGGAGTTATGCATGTTAAAATAATTACGTATTTTTGGAATTTGTTAAAAAAAAATTTTTGGAATTTGTTCAAAAAAAAAGTGAAGGCAGAAGGCTTGAAGGTCTTATCCTCTGCAGAGGGGGTTAAAACAGACTAAACACATATAGAGTTGTGCAGAAAAGTTTTAAAAGCTTTGTAGGTTAGTTTTAACTAACATTTTTTAAAATCCTGTGTGGAGCCAAAATGTGTGTTTGCAAGTCTCATTCTGTGTGGCAGCAGCTTTTCTGCTCAAAGGTTATAAAAGCTGCTAGATATAGCTAATGGCTGTAGAGAAAGACCTGGCATTAGCCAATGTAGGTAGGTCCCTTTAGCCAGGTGAACCCAGGAGAGGAGATCACAATCTTTAAGGTGTGCATACAACATGAAAGGTGTGGGTGGCGATGGGTGCCTTTTCAGATCTGCAATGGCAGCATAGTTTGGAGTCTTATTCAGGATAGATAGATAGCAGGTAAACAAAGAACTCGTGGAAAACACTGCCAAGATGACATTAAGTGATTTGGGACTGACAACAAATACCTATTTTTTTCAGGCCAAGTGATACACTGGAGTTAGAGAATGCTTCGTGAATACCTGTCATGCCTTATCCATCATGGCTTTGTTGCTCCTGTTACAAGTGGTAACAATCTGGTAAGATATCCTCTTGCAAATTACTGTCCATTCTTGATGGTCTGATGTTGGAACGGCATCTGACCTAGCCTTTGTTGCTGTACATGATGGGATACACCTCAGTTACAAACAATTTGTTCAGAAAATTGTTACTGAAATATTGCTGTGCTGTATAGCTGGTTTTGTAGCCTCTTTGAAGTTGAGTTTGGTGGTTGGTGGTTTGTGACTTGTAAGCTCCCTGCCCTCTGGTTGAGCTACAGGTGGTGAACCAGTCAGTAGCAGCTGCAGAAGTGCAATGTGGAAAGCACAATCACGCTGTTTTCTTCTGCATGCTTCTGTACTTCTGGAGTGAATTTCACATGGAAGGTATAAAACCACAACCGGCATTTGAAATATCATACAACACTAGAGAAGGTGACAAGGTCTTGAAGTGTTGGATCTTAGTAAGGATGACACACATCTGTAGATCCTGCATCCCATATAGTCTGCTTTAAAACTGAAGCAAAAATTTCCAGACCCTGGCTGTCCCAAGTCTCACAACTCATGCATCTTACTTCCCTCTTGGGTTTGATAAATGTTTCTTACCCAGCACCGCTTTTTTTTTTTTCTTTTCCTGTTGTAAGTGCAGATTTAAAGTTCGTCCTGTTTCTGAGTTCCTGTGAGCTGTTCAACCTTGAGTGTGAATTTTCATCTTGAAGTGCAAAATTAAAAAAAAAAAAGGAAACTTGTCTTTTTATGATGTATGGATTAACCTGGTCAGTACAAAAAGCTCTTACAACCAAACCAACTCACTTCACTCTCTCCTTCCCTTCTTCACACTGCTTCACTTACAGTAACTACTTCTGATTTGGGGAAACTTATAGTAGAACTATGGCATGAGAAAACAGTGTTTAACAGTGCTAGGCTCGAGTTGCAACACTACCAACAAGGATGGTATGAAATACTTATAATCCTGTTTAGATTAAAATTTAAATTGGTGCACATTAGTCAAGGAATTACTCTAAATTTGAAGTTTTTCTTCTTGGAACAGTTTTTGGTAGAAGTAAGGATGTCAGCAGCCAGGGTTTAAAACAAAACAAAACAAAACAAAAATCTATTAAAGAGGAAGTGAGCACAGGTAGGAGATTGTAGAACGTACCTGCATTGGAATTGTTCATGCTAATCTTAAACTAGGAAGTTATATGGAAAATACTCTCTTTTGGTTCTTATTTGTTAATACTGAATGTCCTGCTTTCAGCTGAGAG
>VWZZ01005756.1:0-26570 GCA_013399095.1 Psophia crepitans | reverse complement strand
CCTCCCATCCCCTTCCCCCTTTCCCCTTCTCCTTCCTTTTATTTTTTCATTATTATATTACTATAAAATTGTCATCCAACCAAGGCACAATTCATTTTCCCCTTTCTGGTCATTTACACTGATGCAACGTGTGAAACACTATTATTTTGATTTGGTCACAGTTCAGATCTGTGAGACAGAGCTGTGATCAGCTGCAGCACTGTGAGACAATGATGAATGGGACCTTTAAAGCTTAGCTTTACATTTCAAGAAACAACAAAAGAGACTAAAGGAGAGAGAAACTAAATATGTGCCATAGCACTTGTCTCTCAGAAAGCAAGAACAGTAAATCCATGTATGGTTACTTGGTTCAGTAAACATAAGAGAATTCTAGAGAATACAAAGCAGCTCGTAGTTCAGCCATAAGGCAATAGGGTGAATCTGAGGTTCAGGATGGGGGAACATATGGTTTGCGCTGTAAAATGTATCACAGGTGTCCCAGTAATCTCATTTTAGTATTTACACTTGTGTTCAAGGGCTTGATTTCCTCTTCAATGAAGAACAATTTTCCCTAAAGATTTACAAATAAACAGAATAGGTTCTTAAAGGACAGACAACTGCAAGTTCATTACAATATAGCATCTCAAGCACATCTATGCAGCCATCTCCTGGGTGGGCTTATGTCCAATGGTTCCCATCCTTAACCTCTGGTCCAATACTTCTTCATGATCCACTTCCTACTTATACATAATTCTTTCAAAAAAGTATATTATGCAGAAAATTTTAATCTGCCCTCCCCCAGCTCAATAGTAGAGACTACAGAAGGACGTTTAATATGGAAAGATTATGCTTTAAGCATACAGATTGCAATGGGCAAACTGTGTTGCTGTGCTGTAATCCAAAATTTCAATCAAAAATCATTCTTTGTACATTATTGTTAAGGCTGGTATTAAAAAAGGATTTGCTAAGTACTGAACAGAGAATCAATCAAACATTTCATTGCAAAATGACATCTTAAGTAGAGTTTTTGTAAACCACTAGATACTTTCTTTTGTATAGGTTTTGCTTTCTGTTTCGTCTTATGTGCTACAAACATCGTTTAAATATCATTGTGCTAAACAGAGACAAATACCTTAACTTTGAAGCTTCATCTGGAAGTTAAATTGTATTTGTAAATGCTTCACTGAACAAAATTTTTCAAATATAATTCAAGTATAATAATCACGTTTAAAATATAATTTTTCATAGTTATGTCCCATCTGCTCAATACTGATAAGGAGTTCAAAAACTAAGCTATAAAAATCAATGCCAATAAATGTTTATTAATTATATAGAAACTTACTTAGTTTACTGAGTGCATTTAATAACATGAGTGTATATTCCAAGGTATAGATGCAAATTTTAGAAGATACATTTTAAGTATAGCTAGACTGCACAAAGTTTATGAGCATCATACTTATTCTTTTATTTAATCTGATTCTACACTGAAAGGATTGTTTCAATGCAGGTAAAGCACATAATTTTTGCCTGGGGAAAAAAAAAGAAGCCATTGTATATTAAGTCAGTGGAGCATAGTGGGTAAAGTTGCATACAACCTACATTACATATTTTTCAAAAAAATATCAGTAAATTTCAGACTTGTTTCTGATTTTATCGGACATTATTTTTAACTCTTTAGCATCATGAACTGATTTAACCAGCCAGTGGTGCGTGAGGCATTCAGATCAGTTAGATTGCCACAAGAACGTTTCATGGTTTTTCTCAGATCCAGCCTCACAAAAGACGCTGGAAAGAGATAAACTGCATTAATGACAATTTTTTTGACTTGGATACACATGGCTGCAGGGAGTGTCATCAACAAAAACAAAGCTTACAATATTAAAGCAGCAAGCTGTAGACTAGTGAAAGTGGCAGAGTAGGAATGACTTAATTAGAGACTTTATGAGCACCTTATTGGGAGGTGTGTGTACAGTTTTCATTACTGTAAATCTTGTTCAGGCAGAAGCAGGCACACTTGAGAATAAAAGCAGTCAGTACCATAGATAGATCATAAATTAATTTCTATCTTCAGCAGCACAGCCAGAACTTGATCCTACCACCACAGATCCATCACAAATTTTTGGATATATCTGTACCACAGAGGAGTGCTGCCTTCCAGAGCAGTTCTGTGAGAAGTTTTCTCCATCTTCTGCCTCCTTTCTTTTTACTTTGCCATTTCCAGGAGGATCTGAGCAAATGTGTGGGAGATGTGTTTTGGCACGTGGAGGTTAAAAGCATGCAGATACCTTTGCCTGCAATACAAAGGGAAGATGAGTGAACCTTATCCTCAGGACTGTCTTCAAACATGACTGACATAGGCCATGTATCCTACTGATCTACGAAGCTTGAAACCAAGCAAAATTTCATCAGCACAACTGTGAATAGAAAGGTTTCACTTTGTTCAAAGCTATTCAAGTTTTTTTAACAAACCTTTGAAAAGAGGAATTGAAAAATCCCTATTACAAAATACCCAGACTGATTCCTCCTTATGGTAGATTCTAGTAATACTGATTTTAAAAAAATTGCGGTTTAATTTATGCCATTTTTTTTATTCAAAAATGTGCCATTTAATCGTATATTAATTTATATGAAACAGTTTGTATTACATTGCCATTTTTATAGACTAAAGTCTTCTGCCACCCACATAGGAATGAAAATCATTAGCCTTGTTTTAAAGCAGCACACTGTAACCACTCTGTTCTACTACCTACACTGCAGTAATACATATTAGCACTGTTTAATCAATGATAGAAAAAAGCCTATATAGAAGGAAGAAACATGAAAAAAAATCAAAATAAGGTAGGCTTAGAAGTCACATTAGTTGTTTATATTGTACATCTATGAAACATCAGTAACCTACTGAGATTTGTTGACTGTAAGAGGCAGCAACTACATATCAGCCCTTATTTTCAGCTGTAAAGCTATATAACATGAGGACAATAGTGTCTGGCCTGCTGAATGTATGGTTTTCCATTTAAGCATTTGTGGGAAGTATCATAATACAGCCAAACTTCCTTTATATGCAAATGCATAATGACTTTGCTGCTGTATTTGCTTAAATATAAAAATCTAGCTTGATTTGAAAATGTCAGTATAACCTTTGATAAAGGATTTATCCGACTTAGTTAAGATTGTGCAGTTTACATCTAACCTAAATTCCAAGGAACTTCAAATTTCAGTCTTTGACTCTTAAATCTTTTTCTTATAGGTTCACATATTCCCCAAAATCAAATATTTTGTCTCTTTTATAGATGTTTGTGAAAATGGCCATGCAATTGTGATAGGTTGGTAGCGATTCTCAAAAGCTCTGTGAAGGGAAAATAGAGTGCAGGTTATGTAGCAAAAAGAGAGAATGGAAGAACAGAGTTCACAAATATAATTTTTTTGCTATGTGAGCTTGGTACTATATTGCAGTGTTCTCAATAGCATATCCTTAAGTGCCAATTCTGATTACCTTTGATCTTAGAAAGAGTTTTATGGCTACTACTTCCTGTTCTGTAGCAAAAAAAGGAATTAGATTCCTTACTTCTGTCACTAAGGAAAGAACAGTGCTGCTTTAGCTATGATGAATTCAGACTGGGTAGTTTAAAATAACAAACATGTAAGACGAAAAAAAAAAAGAAAAAAAAGAGATAAGTCTCATTGTTATCCCTAGAGAGAAAATTTTACCATCCTTGTGTTTGGTGATCCACAGAAAAATTATACTTCAACCTGAATAGCAGGGAAACTGAAAGTAAATGCAAAATATCAGACCCCGTTGCCTCAGGTAAGCTATGGTAGATAGATTTTTATGTATTTTCTATTTTATTCTTAGCAAGACTGACAATGCATTGATACATTAACCTTCTGGAGAAGTCATAGTGCTATTGTTATTTTCTCAGACTGAAATCCTAGATGCTAGAAAGCCAAGAATTTGAAACATTTAAGACCTTTTATAGGGTAGATGGTAAGCAGAACAGATTGTGATTCCCCTGGTAGTTGACGAGCAGACTATTATATCCGCAGATGAAAGCCCCAACAGAATAGAGATCACAGAATCATAAAAAACATAGAATGGTTTGGGTTGGAAGGGATCTCAAAGATTATCTAGTTCCAACTCCCCTGCCATGGTCAGGGACACCCTCCACTAGACCAGGTTGCCCAAAGCCCCATCCAACCTGGGCCCCATAGCCCCATCCAGCTCTTCCAGGGATGTGGCCCCCGCAGCTTCTCTGGGCAACCTGTTCCAGTACCTCACCACTCTCACAGGGAAGAATTTATTCCTAATATCTAATCTAAATCCCCCCTCTTTCAGTTTATACCCATTATCCCCTGTCCTATCACTCCCTGTTCTTATAAACAGCCCCTCTCCATCTTTTCTGTAGGCCCGCTTTAAGTACTGGAAGGCTGCAGTTAGGTCTCCCCAGAGACTTCTCTTCTCCAGGATGAACAAGCCCAATTCCCTTAGCTTGTCCTCATAGGAGAGGTGCTCCATCCCTCTGATCAGCTTTTTGGCCCTCCTCTGGACTTCCTCCAGCAGCTCCATGTCTTTCCTGTACTGAGGATTCCAGAGCTGGACACAGTGCTTGAGCTGTGGTCTCACAAGAGCGGAGTAGAGGGGGAGAATCACCTCCCTTGACCTGCTGGCCATACTGTTTTTGATGCAGACCAGAACACCATTGGCTTTCTGGGCGACTAGTGCACACTGCTGGCTCATGTTGAGCTTTTCGTCAATCATCAACCCCAAGTCCTTCTCCAGAGGGCTGCTCTTGATCCATTCTCCACCCAGCTCTGTAGTTGTCTTGGGATTGCGTCGACTCACGTGTAGAACCTTGCACTTGGCCTTGTTGAACTTCATGCAGTTTGCACAGGCCCACCTCTCAAGCCTGTCAAGGTCCCTCTGGATGGGATTTAGTCTGTTAAATCAGATTTAGTCTGCTGACAATTTCAGATAAATGCTTAATTAAAATAGTGGAGGTCCCCCAAGCCACCTCTTCTCCAGGCTCAACAAGCCCAGATCCCTGAGTTTCTCCTCACTGGGCAAGTACTCCAGCTCCTGACCATCTTGGTGGCCTTCCTCTGAACTTATTCCAGTTTATTGATGACTTTCTTGTACTGAGGGGCTGAAAGATGGACACAGCATTCAGCTGTGGCCTAATGAGTGTTGAGTAGAAGGGGATAATCACTCCTCTCAGTCTGCTGACTGTGCTCCTTTCCATACAGCAGAAGATACTGCTGGCCTGCTTTGCTGCAAGGCCTCATTGTGGGCTGTGAGTGTTTAGTTCACTCTTTGCCATCCCCACCAGACCCTCTCAGCAGAGTGGCTCCCCAGCCAGGCAGCCCCCAGCCTGTATCATTCCAAGGCATTCTTTTGTCCTGGGTGCAGGGCTCTGCACTTCTCCTTGTCCATTTTCATCAGGCCCTTGTTGAACCATTCCTCCAGCCTCTGTAGGGCTGTCTGGATGGCAGCCCTGTGCTCGAGTATGTTGACTGCTCTTCCCAATGTGATGTCATCTGCAAATTTGATGACTCCATCATCTATTCTGCAGTTGCAGCTCTGCAGGTGCAGAAGGAGACGTTCACCGCCTGCCAGAAGTCACAAGCCTCGAACCTTGCCCATCTTGTGAGTCTCCGTTTGCCACTTGCACAAATATAGTCTATGTCAAGTTCGGTGGTGTGGCAGGATAGTTTTTCCAGTCTTTCTCCTTCTTCTCATCCTCCTTGTTTCTCTCTGTCACATTAAAAACAGTGGGAACAAAACATGGATGAACTGGAGTTCATCTGTTCTGCATATACCCATGACTTACAGCAATAGGTCAAGCGGTAATGGTTTTAAACTAAAAGAAAATAGATTCAGACTAGGAGTAATGAAGAATTTTTTTATTTTTTTTATTTTATTTTATTTTTTTTTATGATGGGGGTAGAGAAACACTGGATCAGGTTGCCCAGAGAGACTGTAGATACCCCAGGTTAGTCTACTGCTGGTCAGGCTGATACAGTGTGCCTATGCCAGTAGAGGCCGGTTTCAACCTCATAATGTTGTGAACTGTAAAAGAGAACATAAAGTCAGAAAGGAAAATGAGATGAGGCTTGTGCAGAAGGTGTTGCAGGTCAAAAGTGCAAAAATAGGACAGTAGTGTGTTTCTCCAAAGCTGTATAAATTTTTTTTCCTGTTCACATGCTGCATGTTGTTAAAACCCTTCTGCATCTCTGAGCAAACCTTTTTGTTTCAATGGTTGTGCAATACTCTTTGTTAACATGAGTGGTAAGAATTAAAAAAGAAGATCTGTTGGAAGAAAGTGAGAAAAAGTTCCCAGAGGTACTCATGTTAAGACAAACATTTTGAAAGTATCAAGAGTAAATTGCTGATGGGGTATTTGAAACTCAAATATATACTCTTCCTGATGCACCTCTCTATTCAACATTTTTTTTTTGACAAGCATTTTATTCTTCACTTTTTGTCTTCACAGCTGCTCAGTTAACCACCTTCGTGGTTTTGCAGTTTTTCCTTCATCTTACATTTTAGTAATTTTGGAAATTTGCTGGTCATGTTTCACACTGGTATCCAGAAGATTCTGAACTTACATTCCTAAATGTAATATTCTTAAAATATCTATTAATTTTCTTTAATGTTTGCTTTCAAATTGAGTTCCTGCATCACTCATGATAGAAGTTTTATGGAATCAGCCTAGATTCACAGCAAAATTTTCCCTTGAAAGGGAAACTGATATATGATCTGGTGTGATTTAAGTTCATATCCCTGAGAGTTCTTTCTTGCTCCTTGATCGTTGTCCTTCATCTCTCTTTGAGTCATTATTTCATAATGAAATCATTCTTAAAATAACAAAATAAAATATCTTAAGTTCAAAAATTACAGCTTCATGAATTTTTGGGCTTTCTATTGACCCTGAAACTTAAAATAGGTTTTGAAATTCTCAGATTTCCTGGTTTCCAGCTACATTTACTGAACACATTAATTCTGCTGATTGTTTTTAAGCTTGCTTCTTTTCTTAGTGGGGAAAGCCTCTTTTTTTAGAGAGGCCTGGACAGATGCATATGTAGAAGAGAGTACTTAGCAGAGAACTTGAATCTTTGGGGCAGTTTGTAGAATCTCAGCTTGTTTCTAGCTTCTTGGCTATGAGAAACATGAACTGTCTGGAAACAATGCATTGGTGTTGCCTGAGACTTTGGGAATTACTAAGTTATTTGAATATTAAGGATATTATAGTCTAATTTTTGCAGTTGTAACCACTTATTAGCTGGTTTGCATTATAGCATTCTCCTACAACTTCATAAATTAATAATGAATATAGTAGTATGTTCCTGTTTAAATAATAGGGTTTAAAAATCCTACCTACGTTATTTATCTTAATCAGTTATTGTAGGTTTCAATGATGAAAATATATGCTTCTCATAAAAATATTACGGATTCTTTTTCCATGCTCTTGACATGATTAGATAGAAAAAAAAGTTGGATAGGAAAAAATTACCACTGCAGTATTTATACATATCTAGAGTATTATGGAGAAAGCACTAAGATCCAGATTAAGTTTTTTAAAGGTCAGGGCAATATATACACTCAGAAAACTTTTTGGGAGTCAGTTTTTCCTTTTCCTTTAAGAACAATTGCCTCATTTAGCAATAATTGGTATTCACAAAGGAAATGCACATGTTCTGAAACCTAGTAATTTCCAATTGCCAAGATACCTAATGAGTTGTCTTAACAAGATTACCAAACATATAAAAGGAACTAATTGCATTGCATTTAATTCTGAAATCACAACTAGATGCAAAATAGGTTTTGCAGCTGGCATTTTGCTGGCAATGCAAGATGAAAATGAGGAGGTAGCTAGAGATCAAGGGATCATCCTGCTCGGTTTTCAGGAAGAGTCACTCCTTCCTCCCCAAATAGACATCAAAATTATATGCCATTATTACTTGAAGAGAGAAACATTTTAACAATCAGCCAAAGGATTAACAATGAAAAAGGATCAGCCAAACACATCCATTCTCCAGAAATGTCTTTAATTAACTGGTTTTCGTTTATTTATTCACTTTGTGATCTACTGTTCAAATAGCAATGGACAGGTATAGTTTCATGGCATAATTTGGGGGTTATATTTTCCATCCACCTTTTTAACTGTGAGATATCATACTGTTTGCACATTCATAGATACAAACTGTTTCTTATAGTCTCTAGTATTCAGTGGTTGAAACACTTCCTTAATTACTGATAAAAAATAATAATTTCAGTATTCTTTTAAAATATGAATACAATATTTTGCTATTCTTTAGAACAAGTAAGAGAGCTTATTATCCTTACTGATACTTTCATTGTGGTCTCACATGATTACTAGAATTGGATTCCTGTTGTATATTCAGAAAACACTGTCCACTCTGAGATGACATTAGTGGATCAGTTTTCTTACCTCTGCATTATAGTAACTGTTATCAATCATCCTTTTTCAATATGCTGCATAGTTTTATTCAATCAATCAAAACACAAGAAATAAAAATATTCTAAATTTTTCTTTGATTTTCAAATAATTGTAAATCCTGTTCATGATTTTGGAGTTTTGAGGTTTGTTTTAAAGCCCTCAGAAACCTCTGAATGTCTGGTTAGCTTTAAATCTTCCTGAAAAATCATTTGTTTAGAATTATTTTCAGTTTGAGGAAAATGCCTGAGATAAAACTCCATCCATGTTTTTAACTGGTTGTATTTTGTTATTATTTAATCAATATTTGAACCTTGGAATTCTTTAAGTTCTAGGTGATTATAAAGGACCATTTTAATTAACACCAGCTAGTGATAGGCTCATGCAGCAATAAGACAGAAGTTCAGGGCTGAAGAATATGAAGGGATGTGACTAAATCCCTTGTCTCCCTATTGAGGCTGGTAAAAAGTTGGGGTTTTTTGCTGAACTTGATCTGGAACATTTGAAGTATTTTTTACATATGTTTGCCACGGTGTAGTCATCTTCTTCCATAAGGTGTGTATGAAACAGTTATATCCCTCTTCAAAAGTATTGATTGTTCAAGCTTACCTCCAAGAGATTAAGTAAACTATTTGGAGGCACTTAGTCCTCTGGTCACTGTTTATCAGTGTTGCATAATTATCTCTTGAACTGTATAGTTCACAAACAACTGGCACATGTCCACTTTGGGAGAAATAATCACATCTGGTTATTGTATCTTCCAAAAATGGAAATCAAAGAGTAGTAGAGAAAAATATCATATTTTTTTTGTTCATTGTTATACTTCCCTAGAGATAGTCTTATTCTTATGGTTAAAGAAAGGCTACTGAAATAGACTGACCTTGGTCTCACCCAGCATGGCCCTACTGTTTTTCTGGTAATGCCAGTGAAATCTTTGAGGTCCATGAACGTTTTCACCAGTGTATTGTATGTACACCTCCAATCTTTCACATCATTCAGGGCATGACCACAGAAGTCACAGGAAATCTAACTCAGCCCTTTTACACACAAATGAGATTGCTATTCAGCCAGCTCTAAGTGCTTCTATTGTTAAGGGCATATATCAATTTCACTTTCAATTTCTGTTCCAAATAAGTACCAGGAGAAAATAATGTTGTGGAGGAATAACCAACAGCAGAATTTAACCCCTTAATTTCTTTCTTTATCTCATATTCTTATTAAAAATTATTCCCTAAGAATGACCTTAAATACTATAGCTCTTGTGAACCAAGATGGGCAAATTATAAAGTCCATCCATAATCCTCCTTCAAGCAAAACAGAATGCATTTTTATACCTCTTGACAAGATGTGTGCCATATTTTCTGTAAATACACAAGACTTTTCTTCATCTAAAAATTGCAAACCTAAAATGAATCATGCCTGTAAAAATTTACTATCATATTATTGCTTTGCACATCTGTTTGAGACTCTGTTATGATTGACTGAAAGGCTTGAGTAAAAATAGAACAGACACAGCTGCAAGTAAAATGAAAAAAAAATATCTGCAAACAGTAAAAGGCAAATGATGTAATGTAAAAACTGCTGTTTCCTCCTCCGTCTCACCTTTTACACACTTTAATTCCTGCATTGGACTTCTATATTTCAACAATATTTCCCCTAATCACTAGTCATTGTGATTCCTTCCTTCTCTGTTGAACTGATTGTAGCGTATGACTCAGGGGGAATGTTGCAGAGGCCCTGAACCAGAGTTCCCTTTGCCTTGAGTTTCTGAAGGCAGAATATTTCTTTCCTGATGCTTTTGAGGCAGTTAGCAAAGCTACTCTATTCTTTTTTCCTTATCTTGCCATTTATACCTCTGCTGCTTTAAATGTGACTTGTCCATTTTAGACAATGCTAGTGATCATGCCTAGATATTGTCTTAGCAGTACAATAATACTTCACAAAAGGGAGACAGAAGCGGCAACACTTCCATACATCTTTGTATGGACTGCTTTGAGGGTTTATTCCGTGCAATAGCCTTGGCAGATGAAGGCACACAAATACATCTGATACCCAAGGACCTTTCAGGGATGCTGTTCTGCAGAATTGGAACAGAGTCAAAAAAAAAAAAAAAAAGGCATTTTTTAAGGTTTAATAGAAAGTTTCATGTCTCGGTTGTCTTCTCTTCAAGCTTGTATATATTGATTCTGAGGAAACATAACTTCGTTCCTTTTCCAGAGTGGTGTGAGGGTTACCTGCGCAGTGAAAAACTGTTGATCGAAATCTCAGTCTTATGAGCTGGTATCTACATTTGATGATTATAGAAATTGAAGACATATAAGAATATATGTTGGAATACTATTACAATTAAAAACTGCCGCCAAGCAACACATTTATATGAGCAATACATTGGCACTGTCTCCTCCAATCACAACAAATCATAACAAATCTGTTGAGCTATTATTTAATCTTTTTTAATTACATGATGTTCTAAAAATAGTTCTTCTTAGCCTTTGCAGTATGCCAATAAAATAATGTAATAAACCTGCAAAAATAAAGATACTGCAGAATTTCTGGAAGACTGTAAGCATTTGACTTCTCAGTCAACCTCCAGCACGTAGAATTATCATAAGCAAAAGCCCTGTGCATAATAAAATGACATCTACTCCTACAGTCCAAATACAGGAGAAAATGAGATAACATATACTCCTACAAATTCCTAGATTATACAACTAGGAAACATCCAATAACAATGACTGTAATGCACCCTCTGAGCTCCCACTAGTGTAAATCTACTGATAACAAAGGGAAAAAAAAAATTAAAAAGTATGTCACCTCTTTCCTGCACTGGGAAATAAAGTAAATGCAAACATTGTTAGCCTAATGCAAGTGTGCAAAGGAGCCACTGCACACTTCTCATATTAACACTCCCAGAGTGTACACTGTCAGATGATTAGTGGGAGGATGATGAAACAGTGAGAGAAGAAAAACAAAGCATATTTCTTTTTTCTCTTGTTAGTCTGGAGAGAAAGAACATCTTCTGCAAGGCCACAATACTGTAATTACTATGCCACGATATTAATAATGCTGTAAAAAGTCAGACATGGCACTCCAGGACATGATCTAGTAGGCATGGTGGTGTTAGGTTGATGGCTGGACCTGGTGATCTCAGAGGTCCTTTCCAACCTTAGGGATTCTATGATTCTATGATGAAAACAAGTCTGGAACCACTATCTCCAGGGAGAAAAAAAAAGAAGAAAAAACATCTAAATAAATAAAACAGTGCTTCTTTTTCTAAACATATAAGCTTAGAATTTTAAGTCATTCATAATACTTGTGAGAAGACAAAACAAAACATGAACATGAGTTACTTGCAGTGTTAAAAGAAATAGTCAAATCTGTCCTCTTGAAGTTTCTAATAGTTATCCTATTTTTATGTGATTAAAGGTGCAATGATGTCTTGTTAGTATTGTCTGCAAAGCCCTTTTAACTGTAATTAGTATGAATGTTAATGAACTGAGTTTTTTCTGATAAATATGGTCATCTTTTTATAGATGCTTTTCTTGGTATTAATTGAATTCTTTAGTTCTGGCAGCTTTTCCCAGTAACTGTGTCTGCTTTGAATAGAGTTAAAATTCAGTTAATTTTCCAATTCATGTTACAGTCTGGAGACTGAAGTGATGTGATTAGAAATGGGTTGAATGCTGCAACAAAGTATTTGTGAATGTTTGAATATAGTCATGAATTTGCCTTGTTGCAGGCTAGCCTTGAGGCACCCCATATGATTTTTCCCCCCCTAGGAAGTTGTTGAAATGAAAATAATTGTGCTGAAAGCTTCTTGTGTGATATTTATCACCTTGGCTAGAAAACCAAGATTGACTTCTAGTCCCCAGTCTGCTAACCTGCACTGAACTTCAAGTTCTGTATCTCAGGACTGTAATATAATAATGTACTTTGTGAATCATCTGTAGAGGAAAGCACCAAAGACTTTAAACCCACAGCATTTTGTAGTTTATTTTAGAAGAAACTGGTCTCAAGTATGTGAGCTTGTAATGCTTTTAATATGTTCATTTTTTTTGCTGGTATACCAGTAACATTTATGTACATAAACATGAATGGACACAGGCAGGCTGTGATAGAGTGAACATATTTACACTGCATGACATTTAACAAAAAAATAACTATAAGTCATATAGCTAAGGGAGTTTACACCTGAGTATAGGTTCATACTATCCATGTCACCTCTGTGTAAATTTTGTTTCCCTCTTTCTCAAATGTTTGGGTTTTTTTGCAGTTACTTCCATGGTTTACTGCAGTAAATTATGAATGTGTTTACCTGGGTTTGCACCAGCATGCAAATTAAACCTGTTTATGTCCTAAAGTCGGACTCACTCTGCAACACTTTCCCCTGGGAATGGTTGCAGAAGCACTTTTCCTGGTGAATGAGGATTCCAGACTAGAGCCAAGACTTAGCAATGGTAGAGACACGTCTCTTTAAGAATGAAAGTCTGCATGTAGAAAAGTTACACAGAGAAAAAACAAGACAAAACCTAAACACAGTATTTGTCCTGAATAGGAAAGGGAAGCCTATAGTTTGTTTTATACTCAAGGTATGGGACCAAACCTTAGATCACAGTCATCCGGCAAAGTGACATAAAAATGTGATAGCTGCTGAAATGTTTTATGCCATTAGAAATGTTAATTAATAATACAGTCTATTCGTTATAATAACATTTGGCTGAATACCCATTGTACTACATAATGTAAATTATGTTTAAAAACATACAACAGCAGTAAAGCTTACATGGAGAAATTGATTCTCTCAAGACTTCTTGATATGTTTAGTTATCAGTTCTGAAGCCTTTTGGACAAACTTGTAATTCAGTTCTTTTTACCTAATGTGTTGGGTTAAAAATCTAACTGATCTGATTATAAACATGTATTACAAGCTACTTTTTATGAGAAACAGGGACAAACTAAAACCAAATTGTTTACGTCATGAATTTCTCATATGTCACAGAATCATAGAATCACAGAATGGTTTGGGTTGGAAGGGACCACAAGGATCATCTAGTTCCAACCCCCCCTGCCATGGGCAGGGACACCCTACGCTAGACCAGGTTGCCCACAGCTTCATCCAACCTGGCCTTGAACACTTCCAGGGATGGGGCCTCCACAACTCCTCTGGGCAACCTGTTCCAATGCGTCAAACCCTGACAGGAAAGAATTTCTTCCTAATATCTAATCTAAATCTACTCTCCTTCATCTTAAGGCCATTAAACCTTGTACTATCACCCCATGCCCTTGTAAACAGCCCCTCTCCAGCTTTTCTGTAGGCTCCCTTTAGGTATTGGAAAGTTGCAATTAGGTGTCCCTGGAGCCTTCTCTTCTTCAGGCTCAGTCCAACTCTCTTAACCTGTCCTCATAGGAGAGGTGCTCCAGCCCTCTGACCAACTTTGTGACCCTCCCCTGGTCCTGCTCCAGCAGCTCCATGTCTTTCCTCTCCTGAGGACCCCAGAACTGGACACAGTACTCCAGGTGGGGTCTCACAAGAGCGGAGTAGAGCGGGAGAATCACCTCCCTCGACCTGCTGACCACACTATTTCTCATGCAGCCCAGGATACGGTTGGCTTTCTGGGTGACTAGTGCACACTGCTGGCTCATGTTGAGTTTTTCATCAACCATCACCCCCAAGTCCTTCTTCTCAGGGCTGCTCTCAATACATTCTCCACCCAGCCTGTAGCTGTGCTTGGGATTGCGTTGACCCATGTGTAGGACCTTGCACTTGGCCTTGTTGAACTTCATGCAGTTCACATGGGTCTGCCTCTCAAGCATGTCATGGTCCCTCTGGATGGCATGTGCAAGACAAAATTGTGGTTCTTCTTTGTAGGATATATATGTATAGATATGTGCAGATCTATATGTATGTGTATCTTTATATATGGATATACAGATATAATATACATACATATACATGTCTTCTACATGTATATCTACATACGTAGATGGAATATGTAGAATATATATTCTAGGTTTTGGTTTCAGTGAAAATGATGACAAGATTAAATCCCTCTTTTATATTTTAAAGTAATGCACATCAGAATTTACTTTAATTTTTCCAACAGATACAGGAGAAAAATTTGTTTGGTGTGATTATTTATTGTCAACACTTTTGTAGAAGCCATGGGCTGATGCTATTATTCTACTAAAGTTCATCCAAAAGCAATTACTTTGCTACTGTTTTAGTTAGGTGAATAATACTTTCCTTAAGAATTAAACTAGAAGGAGATTATTAGGTGGAATACAAAAGCACAAAGAAAAATAAAAGCATTCCAAACCAAACATGTTTGTATGTCTTTGTAGATGCCATAAGTAATATTCTGGTTATGAATTTTAACTTGCAAGCTGGCAACAATGGGAGTCTGAATTTGCATGAGGAAATTGCATCCAAATCTTGCGCAGAGAACTGCTTTCTCTCATTTACATCAAACAGAGGTGCAATGCATCGGTGTTATATTTTTGCTTTACAGTTATTTGAAAGAAAGAGAAAGACCTGTTGAAGAAGAGAATAAGGTGTAGTTTTATGTGTGGTAAATGCTGTTTCATCACCTGACAGCACTTCTTTCAGTCTTGACAGCTTCATACTATTACCTTCGGTATTATTCATAAAGTTATGATCAAATAATCCAGTTATCATGAATTGTGTCAAACAAGTCTTCTCAGAGATTCTAGTAGTAACACTGAATTTACTATATTAAAATATTTCCTCTTAGTTTCCTTTGACTAACTGATGCATACAGAAAAAAGACTCCTTTGAGAACTTGCCTTGGCAGACGATAGAATCAGATGCATAGGTATGCTTATGTCACATTACTCTGAGACTGTGAAAATAAGTGAAAAATAAAATTAAAAAATTTGGACACTCAGAGCATTATTTCTATCACAATTTATCTTGTCTGTTTTATTTTCTTTTGTAGTTTCTAAAAATTGGAGTTGGTCAACATTTTCAGGGGGAAAAAAATGTTTCTGTAGCCACTTACCTTAGAGAATAGCTTGCATAAAGAATGAATCTCAGAAGGAAAACATCAGGCTTGTTCTTTTGTCCAGCCAGAGGACATTCTGAAATGGACCAGAATTCCTAATATAATAATAATTCCTCTTGCTTTCAGAGACAATTTTTACTCTGGGAACACCGTGCCACACAAGCATAGCTATCATGTTCAGATGTGGAGAGAAGTTGTATTCAGAAGAGACAACCTCTTTCCAATTAGCAGTTTTCAGTTAAATTAATTCCACTTTTCTTCCCTGTGAGGGAAACTGATACCATTGACCTTTGATGCAAAAGAGATGTAGAACTCTCAGTGTAAGTGCATTACAGATAACAAAGCCAGAAGCAGTAGAATACTCATTAATGGACTGCTATATAGGTTAAAAGGAGCAGGACCAAGCACTTTGCCAAAAATAAGGCAAGGGATAGAAAATTATAATCATCATGTTGTTTAAGACCTGTCACATTACATGCGTGAAATTAATATACTATGACTTAATCTCTTTGGCAGATGCATGAAAAAAATCTTCAACATACAACAGATACGGATGGACCATTTGTGAATCCTTACTTGGAGGAGGTAAACATATGAGAGGATAACAATGCATATTCTGCGCTTCTGTTGGAAGTCTGCATCCATTTGGCAGAGTGTGTTCCTTGCCACTATGAGGCAGGAGTTGAAATTTCTATCAAATACAAGTTTTCTAACTGGTGTCATTTAAAAGATCTTGGTTGCTCAAGCAGATGTGTAGAGAGGTGTCTGAAACTGGGGACTTCTATGTGACTTCAGCAATACTATGTGACTTTTCAGAAACAGTACATTCTTAAGAGTCCTAGGGTTTTTATGAAAGGTTTTGGTTATTTCAGACTGAAGTGCTGTTGTTTGAGATTGCAAATTTCTGATGTGATTCTGTTTGAGGGGCAAGCAGTCTTTTGAAAAGAAACAGGAGTACCTTCTGCTCAATAAACTTGAAAACCAACAAGAATAATTGTTCTTTCTGTGTAGAACTCCTCTTAATTTTCATGTCACCTAAGGGCCTCCTCTGCAGCTCTGAGATGCCTGAGGAAGTCTTAAGATTTTGCCTTAAAGTTCTCCTTAAAATCACTCCAAAAGTTAGACCAACCTTTTATTTTCATTATTTTTTAATTACTTTTGTCTCCTCAAAACTCTAGAAGGCAAAAAAGCTGTTGCACAAGCTAAGTGCACATCTTTAGCTAATTTTCTGTAATCACTGAATGCACCATTTTTCTTTATTTAAAATTTCACTTTTTAGTTTTCCTTTCCATTTAGCTGTAATGCACTTTGATAGCTGACTAATCTTGCTTTACTAATTCTTATGTCACTGAAATCAATGGGGCATTTCTGTGCATAGAGAATTTGGCCCTATTGAAAAATGTTGAATTATATCCTTTGCAGTAAATAGTAGAGCTGCAGAGAACATGCATCATTAATGCATTCACTCACCATATAGTATTACATCCTTAAAATGCACATTATGTGAATACATTAGATCTGTAGCTACACTCAAACTGTTATTTTTGTACAGCTCTGTGTATTTATCTTCCATTCTGAACTATTGCAAACCTTACAGCTGATCCCTGTTTTCATATATGTTTACATTTCTTCTCATTTACACAGAGTATGCCTGAAAACATAATTCAATAGAGGTTCTCCTCAGGAGTTGAAAGAGAATAAGCAGGACTAAAACAACAAATAAGTGAAGTTCATTCATTGACTTAATATCTCTCAGAATGAAGGTCTATCTTTTTGCCTTTAGTCCCACAGAAATCAATAAAGTGCTGTGTATTAGAAAGTGCTTTGTTTAAAAGTTCATCAGCTTACATTTTTAGAAAGGAGCAAATTCCGAACGTGGAATGTGAGGGCTTATTTGGAAATTAACTGACCTTTTTAATGACTTCTGAACTCCTATTACAGTTGCTCTAATACCAGCTAGGTTTATTTGTTTGGAGAGATAGTCTTTCATTTTGCATCCACTTCTTATAAAAAGGGGAGAGCAACAGCAGAGGAAATGCAGGATTTTGGATTCTTGTAAGTTTTTACTAGAAATTGTACAACATGCTAATATAAGTATGCCAACGTAATAGAGCCTGAGGACTGGAACTGATATCAGTGCCCTAAAGACAGAGACCGTAGACCTGTTTCTTAGAGATTGTTGCTGTCATCTAGGGAATGGATTCATGAGATTGCAGGGCACTGCAGTCTTGTCTTTTCCTCATCTCACCATGAACTTCAGCAAGTGCTGATAGACAATGGCTGATTTTCTCAGTCTCAGGCAAACAACAGGGAAAATGCTGCTGTTCTCCTGGCTATTGTCTTTATCGTTACCATAATTCTGGCTGTAGATTTACTGTAATCCTATTCTGGCTGCTTCTCTGCAGAAGGTTTTAGGCAGGCTGGAGGTAGCTCACCCTTCCTGTCAATAACTTCTCCAAAACAGGCAGGTTTTTTTTTCTTTTTGTGTTCTGCTGTTTGAGTCCTGCTCTGCATTTCCATCCCTAAGTTTTGAGAAAATGTTGATGATCAACATTAAAAACCCCAAACTTGTAAAGGTTTCTGTGATTTCCTTCAAGACAAAATGTTTTTTCCCTCCCTATTGGTTGAACCACCACACTTATTAACAGTGTCAAGCAGCCCAGACTACTACAAATTGCACTTTGCCCGGTGAGTCACGCAGACTAAAGCTTAGAAACCCATATCTTTGTTTTATTCTCTTATAAAATACAGAATTATAAAAACAAACAAGCTGGCACACAGAACTGCCAGCCTCAGCCTACATTTCCAGCAGTCTACATAATTAAAATAACTAGTACAAAAATATGTGTCTGCAGAACAATATTTGCTTAGTTGAAGCAGTTAATATGAAAAGGCCCCATACTGATGAAAATAATATTAAAGTATTTAATACTCTGGGCTTTATTAAGCCAACCTTTCCCCTCTTCTTCCAAAAATCTCTCTCTGTGTGCTAAATACTTTCTTTCTCTGTAAAAGAGAATCTACAGTATGTAATAAAAATTTATTTTCAGACAGTGCTGTCCTCAGGGACAGGGCTGTTTCTTCCCTTTTCAGAGGCTTCCACACTACTTTCTATTACTGTAGTAATATAAACAATTCATAAGAAGTTTTCACTGTTAGGAAAAAAATGCACATGCATCTTCAGAGACTTTTCTCACAAATGCAGTTTGCCTTATCTTGCCTTACACTATGGAAACTCATAAAATATTCACAGATTAAAAGATATAAACATTTTCCTTAAAATTTTTCATGCTACTATTATTTTCATAGAATCATATAATATCCTGAGTTGGAAGGGACCCACAAGGATCATTGAGTCCAGCTCCTGGCTCCACACAGGACCAGCCCAAGCAGAGCAGATGACTGAGAGTGTTGTCCAGATGCTTCTTGAACTCAGCCAGGCTCGGTGCTGTGACCACTTCCCTGGGGAGCCTGTTCCAGTGCCCAACCACCCTCTCAGTGAAGAACCTTTTCCTGCTATCCAACCTAAACCTCCCTTGTTGCAGCTTCATGCTGCTCCCTTGGGTTCTATCGCTGGTCACCATGTCGCCTGACCCTGCTTCCTGCAGTCATACACTTTCTTTTTCTACCTAAGCTCTAGAATTTTTCATTATCAGTGGACCAATGGAAATTGTACAATGGGCATTCATTTAAAAACTAAAATATTGGGCTTTCTGCTGGTCCTAGGATTTGATCTTTCTGTTCATTGGGGATAGGATAAAGAAAGAGTAGGGATGTATAGTAGGAAATACTACCGAGCATTCTGTATCTGACACCCTTCATGCTTCTGGATATTATCTGTTGGTTACAGGCAGAAGAGAGGATCAAGATCATATCATTCTTGCCATCTAGAAAAGTACCTTGACATGATTGAGAGCATGATGAGATGCAAGACTTGCTCTGTTCCTCTGATTAAAAGTGATTGATCAAGAGGAGTGGTCAGGTTTATTATCTTTGTGCAAGACTTAACAACTGGGCATTCCAGTTATGCAGTAAAGGACATCCCAAGTCATCCATTTCAGTATAGGCAGGGTGAAACCCTCACTACAACTCATCATCTACCTCCGGGTGGCTTGCCGCAGATAAGCTAGTGGCTGACATACCCTATTTATACTTGCCTGACCTGAAGCTGTTCTTACCTGTACCGGTATAAGACACAGGTGATGCCACAGAAATTAAGCTAGCATAAAGCAGTAGGGGGAAAGATAGCTGTGAGACCTCTGAAGCTGAGGAGGAAGAATTAGAAGAGTAGAGGGTGGCTAGTCGCTGTGTCCCACTCTGCCAACTTCTCATCTAGACGTTTAGTTCTCCATGAGCTTTGCTTATGATTTTTATTTCTAATTCACTAGAAAACCACAGCAGAAAAGTTTTAATCACCCCACAAAATTAAAAGCAAAATAAAAATTTAAGGATTTTTTAAAACATAGAGTGATATAAATGTCATGGAACTTTGCATTTCACTGCCAGACATTACATTAGAAAAGAAAACCATCACTGCTTATATTATAAATTCATTTTGCCAATGTAACTGAATGCACTCAGCTTCAGCTGAAGACTCACATTCAGTCCTTACTGAAACCTGCATATCTGTGTGCACACAGCAGAAAGGGAAATTATTCTGGTTTGTTTTCCCTTGCCCAGGATATTGTTGTGTGCAATGCAGTATGTAACAGTCTTGTCTTAATCAGTTACCCTGCCAGTTAGTGCTGTGACCTTTATAAGATTCCCTTGGCTTTGTGTGAGAGGCAGATGTCAGTATCATTGTTTAACTATGCTATATGATTTTTCCTTGGAAGGTAGCCAAACTGTATAAACTGCTCTTCAGAGAGAATATATCTGTTACTTAAGATCTCATCATTTTACTCGTCAAAGCCTGCAGCATATGTCAATAACAGTTAGGTTACCTTAGGTGCTGAAGACCATTCTGACTTAGAATTTATAACAAGGTAAAAGAATCTACCTCTAAAATGTGTATTTTTTTGAAAAAGTAAAAAATTGCCTTGAATATAGAAAAGAAAAATCATTACGGCACTCATAAGCATACTCATTTCTAATAAAACACTACCATCGTCTTTCTGCAAAGCATTTAATTTTGCAAAGCACATTTAATTTTAAGTGCTGGGGTATAATTACCAGGAATAATATGCCTAAATAAAATGTATTTTAAATATAATTAAGAAACAATAATTTAGGAAACAATTTTTAAAAAATCACGTTTTTATTATTGCTTTGTTACATGACTATAATATAGATTTTTAGCATCTTCAGTATCAAACTGAATTATCAGTGACTGCCTTACATTGGGAATACTATTTTCCACCGTGTAAGTGTGACATGGTAGAAAGTTACCATAAAAGAACTATTTCACTTGCCAGATGAAAGGTGTGGAATTACCAATTACAATACAGAGATCTGATTCCCAGAGTTTTGAGGAATCGCCTCTTTTTCTTCAGGAGGAAACAGTAGTTTTCAGTTAAAACAGTTAAAGCCAATAGATTTTAGTGACTAGTTAATAAAGCGTGTAATAAAATTATTTCTTAGATGTGTCTAAATCAGAAATCTTACATGTGTAACCACCGTGTTCCTGGGAAGTTACAATGCTAGAGCTTTATGGAGCTTGTCAAAACAGAATTCAACCCTGCGCATCTTGTACAGTTTACAAATCACACAGCCATAGTGTGTGGCCGTGAGAATGGTTTTCTGCATGTGCAGTGATATAATTCATGCTGCAGGGCTTCTAGGGACCATGGGATGTCAGACTGTTTTGATCTCTGTGCAGAAGCTCTGTAATGGGAGCTGTTGGGTTCCCTCAAAATTAGGTCTTCACGTCTGTGCCTGTCCAGTGGCACAGTCCAAAGGCATAATTTGGGGTTTTGAGTAACCAAATGACTTGTCAGCAATCAGTACCCACAGTCCAAGCAAACAGACAGATGTTATCATAATGCAGGATCAAGGCATTTGTTTTTTCATTTTTTCAGTGTAGAGTTACTGAGTCACGGTTGTCTCACTGGCCACCTCTTAAGTACAAGGGTCTAATTTCCGGTTTACTCCCAAGCACTTAGTCTCCTTGGTATTTCTGAGGTACGTATCTACCCAGCCATTTCACTATGCATGTGTGCAAGTTGAGGAGCCTGGCCAGGGCTTCACAAGAACTGGGAAATATGTATTTCTAAGGGGATCACAGTGTACAGTGTCTAGGAGGTTGGATGGTGTTAGTGCTGGTGTGCAACCTTCAGGCTGCTCTATCAATTTCCCTGACCTGAATGTTTAGTCTTTTCTTGACACATTTTTCACATCTGCTTCCTCTAAAAGAAGCTACTGAAGACCTCTGGTCAGCTGGAGCATCCTGCTAGAAGTTTGTGTTTTAAAGGATATTCTGTTTGTGAGACATAAGATGAGGATCGAAAAGAGGTCATACTGGTTCGGGGTGCCACTTTTAATATTTAGAATCCTTCTAAGATAAAATAATGTCAGTTCTCAGTCTCACGTCTTAGTCTGGTATATCCCTGTACCCCTTTTGCAGCCAGAGCGCCATGAGGAGTTCAGTATGGGAACTAACTGCTTGGACATATCCTTAAATGGGAACAAGCCCTATGTTTTCTTTCCTATGCTCCTCTTTAGATTTTTCATGCCTGATGTTTAAAGCAGTTATCAGCAAGATTTTTTTTTTTATTTTGTTATGTGGACTCTTCTGACTTCAAAAAATGCTCTGTCATGTTATCTAGTGGCAAAATCAAACCATGACTGTCCTACTGATGTTGTGTTGTGGACGGAATACTTAAGAACTTATACCTCCTGGTTTTTAAAGATAAAGCACCAAATAGAATAGAATAGAATAGAATAGAATCATTAAGGTTGGAAGTGACCTCAAGGATCATAAAAGTTGTCATTGTATCATTTTATCCTCTTGTGCGTAGGTTCTTTTAAGGAGAGATTTTCTGACAATTTGGATTGAGGTGATGATTAGTGTTCTTCAGTATTGCTGATTAAATATGGCAAACTCACTGTTTTAGACAAGGAGATCAGCGTATTATTTGTAGATAGCAAAGGCAATCCATCACCACAGTGATTCAATAGCCTTCAGTGGTTTAAATTCAACTACTTTACCCTTTGTGAATAGCCATTTTGCATTACGCTCTTTCACTTTCTTTTAACCATTCTAACTGACCATTTGTCTTCAAAGTGTCCTGGCAGATACACTGGAAATATTTCTTTGCATGCAGTGTTAGAGAAAAATATAGAGAAATAAATGGAAATTCAGGCAAATAGCTTTAATACTGTTACACAAAGTGACACAGGATCTGAAACTGAAAGCTGAAGCTTGAAGCCACACACAGAGCCATACCAACATGAAGAAAAAAAATGTAGTGACTAAAGGAATCTGTCTCAACCTAGAGGTTGGCTGGTCTTTCACCAGCTGAGTAACCACCGAAAGAGTATTTTAATCTCAGATTTATTTATTTTTTTAACTTGGATTTTTTCTTTGTTACATTAAAGGGACAAAGAGAAAGGAAAAACATCTTTTCCAATCATGTCAATAAATGTGGATCACATATATGCTTAACATTGAACATTTCCATTGACTCAGCTGCATGTAATTGGATGCAATTTTGTTTTAGGAAAGGAGTACGAGTGTTCTCTAGAAACTATTCAGGATTTTTAGTAATGAAGCTCCAACTCACCTATTTTTATGCTAAAATATCATGGAGACACTAGTTAGAATAAAAATAAATCTGCAAGGACACCTTTATGATTAACCTATAATGGTTATATTTATTTTTATGTTTTCCATTTTACTTCAGGATAGTTTCTGGCACATTCCAGTGAGCCACATGTCCCAGCAAAATGAATTGCGAATAGAGTCTCAGAGGAAAGTGGGCAAGATCATCTCTGAAGAGAATTGGGACTCTTTAGTGGCTTTGGATTCCTGGCAGTAAGTTCAGATTTTGTGAGAGATTCACAGTGGTTTTGACTATCTTGGGAATGTGATAATACAAATTTCTGCTGTTGATGTACCTCTGCACAGAGGCACCACATTAGGAGGCAATATGGGACCTGGCAAGGGATAGTGATTGCCTGTAAAGTAGACAGAGCCTACTGTCACATGTAGTTCATGGGCAATGATCTTGTCTCATGTAATTGAACAGAACCATGCTGTTCAGAAATTGCATGGAGATCTGCTTCATTCATTCCTTGAGTTGTACCTGATTACATCTCACAGTGTGTATGAGGCTCAGCAAAAAGAACCAGTTTCAGCAGTACTTTCAAAGTCCCAATTCCCCACAAAAATAAGATAAATATTAATCCAAATTGTATTTTATTTTATAAAATATTTCATGTGGAAGCACATGCTACATATGCTGTAGACAAATCATTAAACAATTGAAGGAAAACATAATTTAGAGAATTTGACAAATATCATTCAGCCATTTACTGCTATTTGATTTCCAGAGAAGGGGGAAATTCAGTGAGATTATATTGAAGAAAAATGTCAAAATTAGCCAAATAAATTATTTTAATGAATAATTCAGCCAGTTCTGCTATAAACACATGGCAGATCATTTAAAAGAGGTACATCTATTCATATGCTTGTGTTTATTCATTTATGTTTGTGTCTCTTTGTATTTATGCTTTTCAGAAGGTTTTGTAATGCTTCATGGAACACTGAAGAGAATGAAATAATGAAAGATCTTGTCTTCTCTTGGATAGATCAGTTCCTCAATATTGTAAATATAGTTAGAAGATCAAACATTATGATGTTTTTGCCTGTAAATTCTCCATATGGTAAAAAGTAGGGAAAAAAATAAACGGAAAGACAAGTACTGAAATATTCAATTCTCAAGTCATAGACTCATAGAATCATTAAGGCTGGAAGAGACCTCAAGGATCATCTAGTCCAACCACCCCCCTACCACCTATTACCCACTAAACCATGTCCTTAAGTATCAGATCCAACGTTTCTTTAAACATACCCAGGGAATGCACAGTTCTGAGCAAGGGGTAATCTGGAGATGTGGTTTTTCTAGTGAGAGTTGTGGCAAATGTTTATAGTGCAATATCTAGCCATTACTGTAGACAAACTTAACTCTTTTAATATACTTGCATTTCAGCTATGCCAGTAATACTAAATCAAGATTGTCACTACAAAAAAATCATTACAACATTAGCATCAAGGGCAGAAAAAAAAATATTTTTTCCACGAAAAGTTCTTTATTCACATTGAACAATGTTCATAATTATATATACGATAGGTTTTTACTTTTTCCATTGCCTTTAGTATTCACTAGGCAATGAATGTGGCCTATCGCAACCTAGGTGCAAATTACACATGTAGACTTGAGAACACTTCACATCCAAACTTGCAGCTGAGGGTGATTTTTTTTGTTGCTTAGTAGTAAATCTTTGGAAAATAAGGTTTATAATTAAAGTGCTGATGCAGCTATAACTGTAGAGGCATAAACAGTGCAGCTATAAATATTGCAGTAACTGCAGTGGCAGACTTTGTCAAGTGGTTTGTATTAGGACAGCTAGGCTGTGGCAGCTGATGTGATGAGAGAAATTATGTTGAGGTCTGCTGATCAATTCCTTTTTGATGTTATTGTTAAACAGTTTTCTTCTTCAGAAAGAACTGACATTAACTTTGTGTCTTCTGATGGGATCATTGCTTGAAATGGACAATCTCAGTTTAACTAAACACGCATTTAAATTTCAGTAAAAGACCAAATTATACCTGACAGACCTCGACCTTGACATTTAAAATTGCACCATAGCTGATTATACTCAATGGTATTTAGAGACACACAGGACTTCAAAAAGGGCTTGAGTTCACTAGAATAGTCACAAAATTCAGGTTAAGTGGTAAGAAACAGTGGAGACATTAGCCAGAGTTAATGCTACTGGAGGTTAGTCTGGGACAAGTAGTGTACAGTGCAAGGTTTAAGTATTTAATGTTGAGGGAATGGAATCATGGAATCATTCAGGCTGGAAGAGACCTCCAGGATCATCTAGTCCAACCGTCCCCCCACCACCTATTCCCCACTAACCCATAGAGTCATAGAATCATAGAATCATAGAATCACTAAGATTGGAAAGGACCTCTGAGATCATCAAGTCCAACCATCAACCTAACACCATCATGCCTACTAGACCATGTCCTGGAGTGCCGCATCTATGCGTTTTTTGAAGATATCCAGGGACGACGATTCAACTACCTCTCTGGGGAGCCTGCTCCAATGTCTCACTACTCTTTCCGTGAAGAAGTTTTTCCTAATATCCAACCTGAACCTGCCCTGACGCAACTTGAGGCCATTCCCTCTCATCCTGTCGCTTGCTACTTGGGAGAAGAGACCAACAGCCTTCTCACTACACCAAAAAGTACATATTAATAAATTAAAAGCAGCATTTAGTACATGCTCTGATGTCAAGCTATGCTGTGTGACATCAATGTTATACAAGATGTTTCAATATTACTTTTCTTTTTAGAACTATTTTTTCTCCCTTAGTTGTCAAATAATTCCCGTAATCCTCTATCACGGAACATTTTGTGACAGAAATCCAATCACTTTCACTGTTTCCAGCCAAAGTTTATTAAGAACACCAATGATATAACGGTGGCCTACCATAGAGTATTTCCTCTTACCTAGACAATGCAGCACTAAATGCACTTTAGGACCAAATTTACCCTGCTTTTCTGTCTGTCTTTCCTTTCATGCTACCTACTGTCTTTGCCTTACAGCAGATGATGGGTGGGGCTTGGTTGGCTGTGTCTACCCTAGAAAACTGGGCAAGGTCTATGGGCAGGCTTGAGAACCAGTGCAGGGCTGTCTCTGCTGTTTGACTGTTAAAGCACATCTTGGTCTCAGTGTGGCCAGCTGTCAGTGCCTTGGTATAGTACAAGACATAGTGCAGGCCAGGATGGAAGAAGCCATCCTGTCTCATGGGGAAGGGAATTTAGCCATCAAGTTCTGACAAGTCACTGTCCCTCACCTGCAGGAGGGAAACCTGCCTATTTTACTTAAAGGAGAGACAGTTGGCTCTAGGGGAAAAAACATTAGGATTCTGTCCTGGTTTCAGCTGA
>VWZZ01005755.1:16659-58478 GCA_013399095.1 Psophia crepitans | reverse complement strand
TGCTCTAGTATTAGTGTGTGTTGCTATTTCAGCATTAACATAGATGTTATGAAAGGTAATGGATCAAATTGAACATCTGAGACGGCATGGCGACTGTGGCGGCTATCAACAGATTCCCACGCTACGGTTTTAATGGCATAGGGGCGGGGGAGATGTAGGGAATCCCGTTTGGAAGATCTCACGTTGTACGGTGAGCTTAGGCACACCCCTATGACCTGCACAGAGCCCCACAGTGGCCACACCCCATAAAGGGAGTATATAAACCTGTGACACAGTTTAATAAACGCCATTTTGCTCATCCATCATATTGATGTCATGATCACTTGGCCCCGAGGTGCGAGTCCTCATGGGTGAGGTGTTTGTCCTTGGACTCCAGGACCAGTAGTTGAAGTCCAAGAACACGGAGAGCAACAGTCCATGTTATATTGCTTCTCATTTTCTTTATTATATGGTGGGGCCTATTCAGCATGTGTCATCTCCTCCTCTGGTGACATTCCAAAATCTTTGCCTTCTGGCCAGTCTGTCATCACTTCTAAGATGCCTAGGCAACTGGTATTTCCTGTTCAAGCACACTGTGTGATTAGTGTGACCCATTTACTCCACGCATCAGTTGCATGATGTGTATGATGTGTTGCCTTCTGTTGCCTTCTGTTTTTTTGAACCCTTAGGGCATGCAATACCATTTGAAAGCTTTTCTCTCTAACCAGGAGAACTAGAAATATTTTTATTTGTCTTTTAATGCAGGGTCTGATTCTGTTGCACTGTCTAGTTATCAGCAGGTGGGGAGTGAAATTAAATCAAATATTTGGAAATTTATTGTAAATTGGGAGCTCACATCTGTGAATACCCAATGGATTGATGTTGAAAACATGATGTGTGGCTCTTACAAATGGTCATTGATTTCTTAAAGCAGAGAGCTCTGGAATCAAATACTTAATTTTGTTTAATTTAGAAAGAATTTATGAGAAGTGGATAGAAGTGATTACAGAAGAATGTAACGGCTGAAAGAAGAAAGAGGGAATGTAGTTGTTGAAGAAAAAGCCCAAGAAGGAGTCTGGCTGATGTGCATCACCAGAGGCAAGTTAAGCTTAGATTGTCCCTGATGTTACATTTACCTGAGCTCAGACTCGTTTTCCCTATCGCAAACCCTGGGGCAGAATTTGGCCCCACAACAGTGTATCCCGGGACAGGGCTCTCTGCAGAGATCTGCACAGTAGTGCCTGTCTGAATAGCTCACTTGCTTGACCACCACAGTACCCACCACTTTCTCACAAGTGTAAAATTTGTACTCACCCCACCCTGCAGTGTCTATGTTTGCACCTTGAAGTCACACACAGTCTAGGAGAGGACTTGAGGTGGCTTGCTGGATCTGAAATCTGTGCAAAAATAGCAGGGATATTCTTTATCCCATGAAGAAGTCACAGGCTGATATAATAATTCCCAACTGGTGCTACCCATCTGACCCATAATAGCATACAAGCTCTGTGATGGGCCTAGGTTGATAAGCACATGAGTGATGCATAACCTGTCTACTGGCAAACAAGCAGGGGGACAGGCAATTACTGAGTAGTGGCTAAAGGTTGCTGCTTCTGGCTCATAACAAATATACATGGACGTGGTCTGCTCCTATCTGCATAGCGACTTACAGATCAGGGGAGAGAGCTGATCCATCCCCCCACAGCCAGGTCCCCTCAGCTCCACTATGAGATAGCCCAATCCAGAAAGCGTAAGAACTGTAAGACTGTGCTGATTGCATTATGAAGTCCTGCACAGAAATAAATGCAAAGCTTGTGAATCACATCACTGCTTCACTTGTAACAGCCTGTGATTTCAAAAAGGAGAGAGGCAAATGAACATTTGTGTGTAACAGACTTTGGTTGCAAACGAATCTGGGCAGTGCCTCCTACTCCTGGCAGTCTGTGCTGGCTTGGAGCTAAGGACAATGAACCTGCTGAGAGCTTTCCATAGCTCTCAGCTAAAAGGACAACAGATGTAACTGAAGCCTGCATATTAGCTAGGTAATGAGTACAGGATAACAACTTCCTTCCAACACTCTTGTTGCATAGGTCAGGCAGGAAAAGGCCCTTGAATCTTTTGCTATCATTGTATGCAAGAAATTCAAAATACAGACAATACCACAGAGTTAACGACAATGGGATTATGTCTTGAAGAGTCTGGGTAGAAATTCCGTCACAGTGAAGAGCTCTTCTGGCTGGGCTTTATCTGCTGCTTCATCTACAACACAGGAGCCAGAAAAAGATATAATCATCTTCTGGTTATGTGGGAGAAGAGGCAAGGAAGCAGGCCAGGTTGATGAGTTTTCTAGTTGTGGACAGCAAGAACCTGAAGGCCAGGCTTCGCTAAATAGCTTGCTCCAGCAAGACAACAAAACAGTTGTCAAACAGTCCTCAGTTATATTTGCCCTGAGATGGGATGAGGATCCATATGTGGACCCAACCTGATGTGCCACAGTTAACTCCTCTGATATCACTAGTGATGCCTGAGGGAGGGTGCAGCCACAGTACAGGTAGAGGGACGCCAAAGGGGCGTAGACAGTTTTTGCCACTTGGTCCAGCCTACACATGCCATAGCATACTGCACCAGTGGAAGGATGGAGTGGCTGTTCAGGTCACAGCAAAATGCTGAGCGTATGATTTGAGAGAGAAAAAAAATAATCTTTACCAGCTGTTCCTTACTCTTCATCTCAAGAAGTTTGGAATCTAGAGCAGAGCACTGAGCCTTGCTAGCTTGCCAAGTTTTCCACTGTTTTGAAAAGTAGTAGCAGTCCTCCCCATACTGTAGCAAGTTCTCAGGACAAGGAATGCATTTACGTCCTTGAAAACGAAAGAGCACCTGATGAGGATTGTCAGTGATGGCAGTCTCTAGTGCATTTCTGCAAAATCGCTAGAGCAGTGTGCAGCCTCTCTATCACAGAGGAGCAACAATTCCTTCTTCATTCTGCAGCTAAATTCATATCTTCATTGCAGACTTAATAAACTCAGTTGCCAGACCAGAAAAACATTTCTAAATGAAAATTAAAAAAAAAAAAATGAATCTAAATGGCAAACCTGGAGGGTGCTAGTAAAACACAAATAGAGGAAATTTTGGAAGTTTGAGCCAAGATGTAAACCCTAGACTTCCAGTCATAAGGGTGAACTTACTTTTAACTTCTTGTTAACAACAGGGCCAGCTCTTCCCTGCTATATGCTTAACACCACAATTTATACTTTAACTTTTCTGATAGCATTTCATATTTGCTGTGGATTCAGTGCACAGACATCAGATAGTGATGGCCAGCCAAAGTGAAAGATGAGCAGCCCATTGCTGTTAAAGAAAATACCTTTCTTACAGCTGCACTTTGACTTTTTTCTCGCACATTATTCTGTCCAGCTGCTTGTTGGGACCCCAAGTAATACTGAAGTCAGAAAGAACTCAAAATGTTGGATTTTTCTTGCACCATTTGGGGAACTCCATTTCTAGTTGGAAACCGAAATAATTACAAGCAGTAAAAAGACCTGCCAGACAAAATATTTTTAAGATCTCTGGGATCTGGATCCCAACTACAGGATGAATCATGTTTGTTGCTCTACAGTTTACAGGACCATTTTATGCTGTAACAAACCAGCGCCAGCTGGGAATGCCAGGACTTGATGCTGGGTGGCAATAGGTAGCACAAATAACTTCTGGTTTGTGCTAAATTCAACAGATAATAGCCTTCCCACTCTCTAGCAAGATGTTAATTTATCAGGATTCGCTTCTCTCTGCTATATGATAATCTAGCGTATTCAGCTCACCCATCATTAAAGTTTTACACCATTATTTTGCACAAGGAAAAAAAATATCCTCAGCATATAGTATGCAAACTGTTAAAGTCAGTGATTGCAATCCCATTTGGTAGAGATACTGCATAACAGAATGAAGCTGTCTTCAGGAGTCAAAGCAATCCAGACAATTAAAACCAGTAGGAATTTTCTATCAAAATTTTTATTATAATTGACTGAAACTGACTGTGAAAGAAGGAATGAATTAATTTACCTATTAGAAAAACTTTTTTTTAAAAAAAGTGTTATCACCATGGTATTTTCTGAACTAAAAGGTTTGGCTTAGGGTATAAACCAGCTCCATTACAAAAATGCAATAAACTTACTTCAGAAAGACAGTTACTCAAAAAATTATCAAAATAGAAATGCAGCCTTTTGATCGAATCGGTTGAAAATTGTTTTTAAATTAAATAATTCAGGGCAATTTTAGAGATTTTGATTTGTCCTTCCACTATTGTTGATAGAAAAATAAATCAATCTGTGGTTACCATAATGTGATGGAACCACCATCTTTCCATCACTATGTACCTCTGGAGGTGGCAAGTTGCTTTACAGTCTCTGTCAAGTTCAAATTCTGAGCCTGGAGGAGTTCCAGCTGCTGGTTGAGGCTTTCCATAACTGCCTTTTGCAGGGTGAAGTTTTCATCCCTTTGATGCACAAGATGGCAGACCCAGATAACTTGAATCACAGCGAATCAAGAATAAAATTATTCCATTAACATTAAAGCAAAACTCCTCAATGCAGCCTGAATAAACTTACCAAAGACACAGTTATCTCCCCATGACTGACTGTACTTGACCTACATATAGTTTGTGCACACCTGTGAGCTAGACATAATACATCCCAATTTCAAAGACTGGCAGATCTCTTGAGTGAGTAAACTCTTCCAGCAAGGGACACATTTTTGCATCATTAATCCTCTCAACTAATCCTTTTCCTTAACTAATTTGCTAGACTTTTAGTTGTTTATACTGAACACTGAGCACCCCTTCTGTGACCATACTTACACCTGGCAGCCAAGGTGCCTGCAGCTACTACTGAACTTAGGCAGAAGACTCCAAGCACCACTGTAGCTGGTTGCCAACAGGAAGATGGCCTAGAGGAATCAGAGACACACAAAAAGACAGAAAACCAGCAAGAACAGGAACCTCTTTTCTTTGTATCAGCAGCTCCTACACTGCACAAGAAGACATGACCAGTAGTCTGCGCAGTGGATTGCTGAGTTTCAGACTGGTATGTTGTACTACATTATGAAAATTATCCTGTTTTGGCCATGGCCAGTCCTCCTTATGAGTTGAGGCCATGGAGATTATCTTAGCCAACAGCTTTTAAAGATAAAATGAACTGGACAAATTAAGCTGAGCAGCACAGAATTTCACATGTGGGGAAAAAAACATCAACGAAGTATTTGTGCTTACAACGTGGCTGAAATGTTCATATGCAGCCAGATATTGGGGTATTTTTGAGTGCCTAACACGCCAAATCGGAAAATAACCTCAGAAACAGTCACCAGTGAAAACCAGGCCCCTGTAAAATAATCTGAAATTAGGGCATACAGATATGAACAAGATCACATACCTGCATTCACACTTAGAAATGCAAACACCAGCATGAATTCACATAGAGCCCCAAAACACAGAGCACAGGATTTCTTCCAATTTAAGATTTTTGTGTTCTTTTATTAGACTTCAGTATGAAATTTCCATGGGAATACTTACACTGAAGTCACCAACAGAAACAACTGGCATACCAGCCTGTGGTATTTCTGCCTCTTATCCCCTGTGACCCTTAACTCTCTAACCAAATAGTTGACAAGAATGCTACTAGATTACTAGCAGTTCAGCTTCAGGCTCCAAGTATAAAACTCAAAGATGCCTCAAAAAGTGAGAATGAGATAATCACTAGCTAGCCAATAAGGGGAAATTTTCTTCAGAAAGAGCTTGTTAATATATTAGACTATTACAAAATTTATCCAGTTCATTTCCAAACGTTTAGTCAGGCTGGAACATAACATCTTGTTTTGCTACTACCTTTTATACAGAGCAATTCTGAAGCACTAATGTATGGCATAAAGAATACAGATTTAGGATCAGCTACATTCCTCCCTTCCTCTGTGAAGGTATGCAGCATAATTTTTATGGGTTTTAAGTGCAAAAAGATATTTGTCCATCTGTTTCTTCCTTTGAGAGAAAATATATTTTTTTCCTAGCATGTACTTCATTCAGTTAGTCAAATTTAAATGAGTAAAGCTGAAAGACTTTTGGGAGGTCCCTTATGCAGATTCCAGAGCTTCCAGAGCACTTTCCAGAGCTGACACTTAATGTCTAACCAAAACATGTTTATTTTTACTTAACTGCATACTACAATCTTAATTATCTCCTCTCAAATCTAAACAGTTTACCATATTCTCCACCCTTCCATTCTTTTCTGTCTCCTGTCTTTTTTCTTTTCTCCCTCCAATTTCTTAGAAGATTTGAGTCCAAAGGGCTCCCAGAAGCCCAGATGATCCTTGGTAGGTGACAACCTCCTCTGAGTGTCACATAAAAAATGTTCTCTGAGGTGAGAGTATGCCTTGGAGAGAATTCAGTCTCTCAAGTGGCACAGGAGAACTGGAGGTAAAACATACTCATCGCCTTTGCTCAGTGCTTGTAAGCACATCACACTTGCCCTGATGGGGTAGCACATGGACTTGTCACAGCCATTGCCCATTCCTAGGACATAAAGAAATTAATCCAGGTTTCCCAGCTGCTGTTCCAGGTATGTCTGCACTGTAAAAGGGAATGAGGTGAAGAAATCTGCTGAACTAATGGGGAATCTGGGTAAAAACTTCATGTACTAGAATATGGTGCTATGCTCCTGGACTAGCTCTGGCCTGAAAGCAGTCCAGGCAAACTCACACATAATAATGTCTGCCATTTAGAAAGAGTTATTAACAGCACAGCAGCGTGCCATTGCACTAGGGCTGCTGCTGCATCCAAGGAGGGGTCACTTGCCAGCTTGAGTGCCTGCATTGTGCTCTCTCAAATTTTGAGCACTAGGAATAAGATGGAGAAACTTAACTGGATCTACAGTTTCTGGTATTTCGAGATCTGCTGGTAAAGTGACAGGAATGAGACCTGAGCTTTCAGTTTTATCTCATATGGCTTTACTGCACTCAGCCCAAGAACTTCTGGTCTCACCAGCTGTGAACTTGGGAAGAAGGATGAACATAAGGTAGCACTGAATACTACACCTCAGCATCACATCTCACCAGAGGCTTTGCCAGCCTCTGCCAATCTCAGGCTTCTGGAGATCAAAGCTCCCTGGTGTCATGACCCACAGCTAGATAGACTAATTTGGCAGAGGTTAAAGCCCCTTGTGTTCTGACCGGCCTCAGATCATTCTGGGTGTTTGAGGGCGGCTGGGCTTAACCCCTGGGTGATGTCCAATTAGGTGTTTTATCGTGACCAGATCTTCGCGTTCTCAGGAATAGAATTAAGACTCAAAACAGAATCAAGTGCCGATTCACTTTATTTAGCCTAAACAATATCAGGTATTTCACTATCATACGCACAGATGCGAGGGAAGGAGGGAGAGAGTAGAAGGAGGAAGGAGAACAAAAGAAGAAAAAAAATTAGTTGCAATAACTACCACCACAGAACTGCAACATTCTGACAGTCCAATTCATCTTCAATCCGGTGGGAGAACATTTCGTCGATGTTGGTTGTTTCTGTCCTTTTACTGGGTTGTGTCCATCCTTTTTCTGAGAATTATTTAGCATAGTCTAAGAATTGTTTTGCCTAACCACACCTGCTGCCTGGCAGTGGTGCGCAGGCCCAATACCATCACTGGGGGGTCTCCAGGAGTCTTAGGTGGTCTTCAGGGGTCTCTGGGCCCCTCTGTTTTCTAGACCCTGAGTCTGGACGCTTGCGCAAGGATTAGGTTATAATTTTTAGACTCAGTTCCACACTTCAGTCTGTAAGGAGGCAGGAAACATCTGGTCTTGCCGTCTGGGCGTCGCTCTGCTGTTATGGCAGTGGTGTTAGTTGGTGGCCTGGCATCCCAGCAATGTTGAGACAGACATCCAACACAGTCTCTTAATAGTCTCTTACACCTGAGTATACACAGAAGGCATTCCCAGACTTTTATCTTGCAGCGGAAAAATTGAGCACAGTGACTTAGACTCCAGCATCTGGGCAGACATGTATAGGCTAATAAATATTAATTTCCAGGGGTGCCTTTCCCTGTCTCTAATCAGCTGCTGCTTTCAAACCCTCTGTCACATTTTGTGTCAAGGGGCAGTGACAACATTCATGTTCTCAGTGAACAGAGCATTACATGTGGGAGGGAAGCATTCTGCTTCATTCAAAAATGATCTGGTTTTGTTTTATAAGAAATGGATCCCTTTTGGATCTAAGAGCAGTACAACAGCATTTTTTTCAGCTCATTAAGAAGCTTTACTCCCAGTTAGGATCATGCTACCTAGGAAATAAAAGTTTGAACAGGCTTGACAGGCATCCCTTGATACAACCACAACAGGGAAGCAGAGAGGACGAAGTATTTTCTGTCCATACCAAAATGTGTTTTCTCTGGTGTCCAAGGAAGGATATGTTCAAATCACATAGCTTAATATGGAATGGACCTTTAGATTTTAAACAATCACAAAGAACAGAGATGAGTCAATGATGGGATATTTTTGTTTGTTTAGCAGTTCTGTAAAAGTCATCACATTTTTAAAACCGTTTGAAAAGTAGCAAGGGGGAAATAAGAAAAAGTCACTTCAATACAACATAAAACAAAGAAGAATAAAATACTGGGATAATTGAGGCAAAATGCCAGGGAAACATCGAAAAGTTTAAACCATGGTTGGACGATAGGTTAGCAGGGGCACAGGTGGCCGACTGGAAGCACAGTAATCGTAGAAGCAGAACATAAAATCATTAAGGTTGGAAGAGATCTCAAGGATCATCTAGTCTAACTGTCCCCCTACCACCTATTACCCACTAAACCATGTCCCTAAGTACCACATCCAACCTTTCTTTAAACACCCCCAGGGACAGTGACCCCACCACCTCCCTGGGCAACCTGTTCCAATGTCTGACCACCCTTTCCGAGAAGAAATTCCTCCTAATCTCCAACCTGAACCTCCCCTGGTGCAACTTGCAGCCATTCCCTCTTGTCCTATCACTAGTTATCTGCAAGAAGAGGCCGACCCACAGCTCACCACAACTTCCTCTCAGGTAGTTGTAGAGGGCAATAAGGTCTCCCCTCAGCCTCCTCTTCTCCAGACTAAACAACCCCAGTTCCCTCANGTGCGGCCTCACCAGAGCTGAGTACAAGGGGACGATCACCTCCTTGCTCCTGCTGGCTACACTATTCCTGATACCAGACAGGATGCCGTTGGCCTTCTTGGCCACCTGGGCACACTGCCGGCTCATGTCCAGGTGGGCGTCAACCAACACCCTTTTCCTCTGCACAGCTTTCCAGCCACCTTGCCCCCAGCCTGTAGCGCTGCCTGGGATTGTTGTGACCAAAGTGCAGGACTGGGCACTTTGCCACATTGAACCTCATCCCATTGGCCTCTGCCTGGTGATCCAACCTGTCCGGGTCCCTCTGCAGAGCCATCCTACCCTCCGGCAGGTCAACACTTCCCCCCAGCTTGGTGTCGTCTGCAAACATACTGAGGGTGCACTCAATTCCCTCATCCAAATCATCAAGAAAGATATTGAAGAGGATGGGCCCCAATACCGACCTCTGGGAACACCACTCATGACCAGTTTCCAGTTGGATTTCACTCCATTCACCACCACTCTCTGGGCCCGGCCATCCAGACAGTTTTCAACCTAGCAAAGAGTGTACCTGTCCAAGCCATGGGCTGCCAGCTTCTTCAGGAGAATACTGCGGGAAACCATGTCAAAGACTTTGCTAAAGTCTAGGCAGACTATGTCAAGAGCCTTTCCTTCATCCACCAGGCGGGTCACCTCGTCATAGAAGGAGATGAGGTTGGTCAGGCAGGACTTGCCTTTCATGAACCCATGCTGGCTGAGCCTGATCCCCCGGTTCTTACAGACATGGCATATGATTGTCCTCAAGATGACTTGCTCCATCACCTTCCCTGGCACCAAGGTCAGGCTAATAGGCCTGTAGTTTCCTGGATCCTCCTTACAATCCTTCTTATGGATGGGCGTCACATTAGCAAGTCTCCAGTCATCTTGATACTGGTAAATATTGAAAATGCTAAGATCAATTCAAGCAGTTAGAGGCATCTCTCAATAGATGTAACCAAACAAGCAGAAGACTATTATAACCTAGAAAACAGTTCGAATAGTTGCAAGATAAGAAGCTTGGGAATAATCTCATCTTAGATGGCTTGGCCTTGAAAGAGCAGATGCACAGAACCATAAAAATAAGAAAGTTACAAGATGAACACAAAACCAGCCTTGAAGGACATGGTATATGTGACTCCAAGATTGAGTTTACGTGGAAGTAAAAGTCAATGAGCGAACACAGTGAAGAAGTATACGAGCCTTCATCTGACGAACACCCGCAGGCATCAATAAGCATGCGCAAAAGACATTAACATATGATAATGAGTTCCCAGAAAATCCATTAATATGATAACCATTATTTGGAAACATAATGGATTGTATGTTAACATAGTACAAATAAATAGCAGTTCTTGTTTTCAGGTGTGCATGTTAGGTTGAGCTATCCTCCATGCACCCGGCACTGTAATAAAGAATGCCCACTTTCTAAAACTTCAAAATTAAGTGAATTATTTTGCTGCTTGTCGGTAACAATCTGGGACCTCTCCAGTTGACCATGACCACTGATAGATGATGGAGAGCGGCTCGGCAATCACATCTGCCAGCTCCCTCAGCACCCTCGGGTGGATCCCATCTGGCCGCATGGACTTGTGACAGTCCAGGTGGAGTAGTAAGTCTCTAACTGTTTTGAGTTGAATTGTGGGGGTTTTATTCTGCTACTTGTCCCAAACTTCCAGGTCAGGAGGCTGAGTACCCCGGGGACAAGTGGTCTGACTATTGATGACAGATGCAAAGGCTGCATTGAGAATCTCAGCCTTTTCCTTATCCTCAGTAGTCAAGTTCCCCGCCGCATCCAGTAAGGGATAGAGATTCTCCTTGGCCCTCCTCTTACTGTTAATATATTTGTAGAAACATTTTTTTTAATCTTTTACACCGTGGCCAGGTTGAGCTCATACTGGGCTTTAGCCTTCCTGATTTTTTCCCCTGCATATGCTAGCAACTTCCTCGTACTCTCCCTGAGTTGCCTGTCCCTTCTTCCACTGGACATAAACTCTCTTTTTTTTCTGGAGACTCAGCAAAAGTTCCCTGTTCAACCACACCGGACTTCTTCCCCGTGTGCTCGTGTTGCGGCACATGGGGACAGCCTACTCCTGTGCCTTTAAGACCTCCTTCTTGAGAAGCGTCCAGCCTTCCTGGATGTGAGGGACTACAGATATGCCTTAATATTGCTGACAGACCAGTGTCCCCTCTTTCCTCTCTCTCTCCCACCATGAAACCTCATCACCACAGCAATCACGTGAATTCCACCTGTCAAGAATGGACATAGATCCTGCTTATCTCGGATCACGAAGCCAAAGTCCTCTGCACATGCACCCAGGCCCAGGGTTGACTGAAGGACAAAGTATGGGGGTGCTCAGACCCTCTAGAAGTTTCGAGGACCCTCTGGAGATGGTACTGGGCATGTGTGCCACCGCTGGATGGAAGGTGTGGCTATGCCAAAAACTTATTGCCTATGCAATGAGACAACACTACAAAAAGACAAGATCAGCTAGGACAAAGGAGAAGAAGAAAAGAAGTGGAATGTTCCCCCACCAGACCTGAAGACATCGAACAGATGGGATGCCACAGATTCGTGGTGGTATTTGTTGTAATCTCTCCCTCTCTCTTTTCCACTCTTTCTCCCCCCCATCTCTCACACACTTGTTGTAGGCCCAATTAAGTCACTTGGCATTTGACTCCATTTTGAGTCTTAATTCTGTTCCCAAGAACACGAAGACCTGGTCACGATAAAACACCTAATCGGATATCACTCAGGAGTTAAGCCCAGCCGCCCCAACCACCCAGAGTGATCTGAGGTCAGTTGGAATGCAAGGGGGTTAACCTCTGCCAAATTAGTCTATCTAGCTGTGGATCGTGACACTGGATCCCTTTGTCCTTCAGGACTGACTCCCAAGGCACCTTCCCTACCAGCATCCTGAACAGTTCAAAGTCTGCCCTCCAGAAGTTCAAGGTAGCAGTTTTACTGACCTCCCCATCCTGACTTCACCAAGAACAGAGAACTCTACCATTTCATGGTCACTGCCCAAGACGGCTCCTGACCACCACATCTCCCACTGATTCTTCTCTGTTACCAAACAAGAGGTCTAGCGGGGCACTCACCCTGGTAGACTCACTAACCAGCTGTGTCAGGAAGCTGTCTTCCACGCACTTCAGAAACCTCCTAGACTGCTTCCTCTGGACTGTATTGTATTTCCAGCAAATGTCCAGGAAGTTGAACTCCCCCATGAGAACAAGCACTGGCGATTGCGCAACTTCTGCCAGCTGCTTGTAGAACGTCTCGTCCATCTCTTCATCCTGGCTCATTGGTCTATGGATGTCCGCCTTGTTGGCCTTCCCCCTGATCCTTACCCCCAGTGACTTGACCTTGTCATTCCTAGCCCTGAGCTCTACCACATTCAAACACTCTCTGATATAGAAAGCCATGCCACCACCCCTCCTTTGTTGCCTGTCCCTTCTGAAGAGCATACAGCCATCCATGGCAGCACTTCAGTCATGGGAGTGGTCCCACCACATTTCAGCAACGGTAACTAAGTCGTAGTTTTCCTGCTGCACAACGGCTTCCAGTTCCTCCTGTTTGGTGCCCATGCTGCGTGCATTAGTGTAGATGCACTTCAGCTGGGCCATTGCCTTCACTCCCAACCTGAGCACGGTTCCCCCAGACTCATCTCTAACGAGCCTCATTTCATCTCCATCTTCCTTGACACCTAGTTTAAAGCCCTCTCAATGAGCCCTGCCAGCTCCTGGGTGAGGATCCTCTTCCCCCTTTGAGACAGGCAGGACCCATCCGCAGACATCAGGCCAGGTGCTGAGTAAACTGCTCCGTGGTCAAAAAACCCCAAAATTTGTGCGATGGCACCAGCCTCTCAGCCACGTATTGATCAGCTGGGTTTTCCGGGTCCTCTCAGTGCCCCTCCCTGCCACTGAAGGGACAGAGGAAAACACCACCTGAACACCTACTCCACCCACTAACCGCCCCAGTCCCCTGAAGTCCCTTTTGATAGCCTTCAGGCTTCTCTCAGCAATTTCACCGCTGCCAGCCTGAACTATCAGCAGGGGATAGTAATCAGTGGGGCGAACCAGGTCAGGTAACTTTCTGGTAATGTCCCTGACCCGGGCCCCAGGGAGGCAGCAGACTTCCCTACGGGTAGGGTCTGGCCGGCATACGGGGCCCTCCGTTCCCCTCAGAAGGGAGTCGCCTACGACAATGACCCTTCTTTCCTTCTTGCCCCACCCGCAAGCCCTGCCTGTGCCAACTGCCGTGCCACACCCTGTTCGCCGTGCTCTGGGTGGCTCGCGTTCCCTGGGGGCTGCTCTTGTACGTGGGGGGATTGGGCCGCTGTCACCCTTGTCGTCTCCCCCACGCTGAGTCAGAGCTGCTGCATCTCAGCAGCTTCCTCTTTCCCGCCCTGGGCGGGGGAGTGGGCTTGGGAGCCCTCTCTCGCCCTGCGCTTACATCGCCGCGGTTTAGCCACAGTTTAGCTGTTTTAGCAAGGGTCCCCCGGCGCAATCCTCCACCCCAGAGCCCTTCGCCTCAGTGGCTATGCCATTGAAATAGAAAAAGAATGATCAATAGTTTTGGTAAGAATGAGTTATATGCTTTTGGAAGGGTCACTGTTTCATGTCACACTGCTGCTTTTTCTTTAGAGAATTTTTTAAATAACTTTTTCTGTTATTTCTCCAGGTTGATCCAGTTGATGAAATTCTCATGAGACTGAATTTCAGTTAAAAATCAAGTGATAATCTATTGATTATCGCACTGATAGTAGAAAGCCCCTGAAAAACATCAGCAATTTGAACTTCTTTTCCACATTGAATCCCACCAGTTTTAAAAGCCATACATACAAGAAAGGCTATTTTACAGTTCTGTTGTTTCTCTTCTAAAAGTCCTACAATACACAAAAGAATTTAAGGAAAAAGAGACAAAAATTTACATGGGCAATTCCCATGTAAATACAAAGCCAGTAGCTCATGTTTCTAAGTTTCATACTTGTACATCAGGTTTCAGAAACCTTCTTCCACTAGTAGACTAGGATGAATGGATGGATGGATGGATGGATGGATAGATAGATAGATAGATAGATAGATAGATAGATAGATAGATAGATAGATAAACTGATGCTAAGGCACGTTTATACTGCACTACTATTTTATAATTAGGGAATGGTAAATAGTTTTTAGCCAGCCTTGGGAGAATACATTATGTTCATGAATCCATTGGTTCTGCTCTGCAACTCTAATATGTAACACCAAGGCTAATGTTTCACCAGTTTAATGTGAATGCATTGTGATTGCAACATGGGGCAGCAAGTTTCTCTAGTTGATATCCTGCCCTTAACATATATTTATGTACCAGACTCAGGTGGTTACCAAATAGTAACACATTACTGCAGAATATTTTTTCTGTATCTTAGGTATTCAAAAGAGAAAGAGAAGGTGAACACAATTATATGCATGTAATAACATTCTGAATAGCCACGAGCAAGCAGTAACAGAAAGCTAAAGCAGTTCTACAAGTCAGAGAAAATGAATAGTTCGTTAAATAGAAACTACTAATTTAACCAGCTGCAGGACAAATAGTATCCAGGATAGGAGAATCAACATGTATGCCTTGTAATGCAAAGTATTTGGGGGGACTTTGCTGGCCATGCAGGAAGTTCAGGAGCGGGTCCTGTGAGTGAGCAGACTGTCAGTTGCAGGACTGACAAAGCAGGATGCTACCAGGTAAGAGAGTTGGTGGCAGAGACTTAAAATGGGAGATGTGAAGGATGTTGCATATCCATACATATATGGTCATATATGTGTATGCATGTTGCCTACATATACATACGTACATATAAAATGCTGTATATAATTATTACTTTGCAAACTCTTTCACTTCAGCAGGGACATCTCATTTGTAACATACACTCTGGATGTTGATCATATGGCTAAAGTCAATAGACAATGTGAATGCAGGAGCAGAAAGGTTACTGGAGGAGGGAGAGGAATCTAAACTCCATTTGAACAGGTCAATAACATGACCTTCAATCCACCCCCCTCAGGGTAGGGGCGGGGAGAGGAATAATTGGGAGTGAACAAACTCAAGAGACTCTTTCTGCTCAACAGAAGGAAAGGGTCAGGTCTGCAGAGATCTCATGATGCCCTTCACTGAACCATTTCAATATCTAAAGTAAGAACTCATAGTCACCACTTTTCTCCTGATCTGACTGGAAGACTTTAAAGATCCCATCAAAAGAGGGAGAGAATAACAAGAGGAGAGAGGCAGAAACAAACAGGAATTGCCAGCGACAAAGGCGGAAAGAGAGAAAGCAAAAACCTGAACAGCAGAGGACAAACCCAAAGGAGGACAGAAAGAGGTAGAGCAGGAAGAGGAGATTGGATTCAACACACAGCAAAGAATCTGCTCCTTCTTCTGGTCAGTGGACTCATGAGGACAGACTGAAACTAGAAAGGACAATAAGACATCAAGCAGCTTGAGACATCAAGAGGCCACAGAACCACCCTACGGGGATGCACAGCCCAGTCATTATCTGCTTTGTTTTAAATTGTTTCTTACGGGTAAGTCACATCTTGGGTTCCTTTTTACGAGTTCTCTGCTCAGTTACGGAGTTACCTTGGAAAGATGGAGGGGTATTAGTAACTGGCAATCACAGTAATTTCCCTGATATTAGAAAGAACTGGGCATATAAAAGGCAGACACATAGAAGAGAAGAGTATTTGCTGCTATTCCAGGTATGATAACACAGAGATCAGGGTACCCAAGGAAAAAGAAATGAGATGGGTAGGAGTGCTGGAGTCACAGAGCAGAATTCAAGTAAGTGTGGATATAATAGGAAGCAGAATGTGTAAATGTACTTAATATTTGAGCATGGAGAAGGATCAAAATCTGTAGCATGATGTAGCTTGTGGTGAGGAAAGGGAAACCTGTGGTGAGGGTGAAGGTAAGTCAGGGTCTGTGCTGGGAACAGTGCTAAGTAGGATTTTAATGACTACAGGAAGTTAAGATATGAAACAATGCAGTTGGTGTCACAGTAACTTCAAATCTACAGCAGAATATATGATGGAAACAACGGAAGATAGATAATAGTAAGTTCTTGCTGTAGGAGATTCAGACTGGTAATAATCCAGGTGACATACAATATCTGCATATGACAAGACTTAATTCACTCTAGCTATGTCTTGTTTGCTTTTCTCCTTCTAGTTCCCCCAAGTGAGGAGTGAGGAAGGCTGTCTCAACACTGAACTGTGAGTATTTCTTCATCTTGCATTCTTTTAAGATGACAATGAAGGACAAAGGCAGTAGTAGACATCAGTGTTACAACATAGTGGCTGTCTTTTCCACAAAAGCTTACTTTTCTGACCATTGAAAACTCACATAAAATTTCTGTTGCTTTGATTGTGAAGTGTATTATTTACTATCTATTCAGCACACTGATCCTGCTACCTATCTGGATAACTGTAACGGTTAAGAGCTTTCTGGTGTAATTTTGACTACGATTATAAATTTGGAATTTACTTTTCCTTGAAAAATTCTTTGAAATATAGTGCTTTGGTGAATATTCCTCTTGGTGATATCATTTGTAAGAATAACAGAAATCTAGACAAAACAAATGTTAGAAGCTTCCTAGGACAATTCTTTTATGAATCCTTTCTTTACAGACAAAAAAATAAGTCTTTAAAAATGCACAGGCAGGTCTGCTAACTAACATACAATACAGCATCCAAAATGTATCCACAGGGCAAGAAAGAAATCAAAAAATCAGGAAAAAAACCAAAAGATAACAGGGTTGGACAGAGTAAATTGTGGGAAAAAATATATAAAAAAGGGGAAGTTCAGAAATTATAACATGATGCAGATCCCTAAGGTTTGCAAACAGAATTGGGCGGGTACAAATATCGGGGGAATGATAAAGAGATAAAGCCAAAGAGAGGGCAAACTCACCTAACAGGGAGATGGATGAAGTTGAACAACTCTGTCCTTCATGAAGCACAGTGAGTTTCTCATCATTGTGCTGTTTAGAAGCTGGAATGTAATTGAGGAGCGTGAGGGGAGCTGGAACAGGATACAGTAGAGATCTTACCATTTATTTAGCATTCTGTGGCTAACTCTGTTTTGTATCCTCTTCTCAGCTGTTCAGGTACAGAGTGGGACCGTTTGTGGTATATCTGGTAAGATGGCATATGTTTACTTTAAATATCTGCATCACTGGACAATTCCAGTAGCACAGAGTGGGATGAAATGTGACCTGCTCAAGTGTGATGCCACCCCCACTTTCCCTTGGGATACTGTAATGTTCTACAGTACAGTAGAACACAGCACACTTTTCCCCTTAGCTATTGCATCATCTTTATCAAATGTTTACTTGCTAGCCTCCTTTTTTATTCCACGTATTAATTTAGTCAGGTGAACAATATTACTAAAGCACACAATATGCCTTTTAAAAGGCCCATTTTTAAAGTCATTTCAGTCTGACTCCTTAGTAATTCTGAAGAGGATGGTAAAAAGGATGGTAGTTGTTGGACATCTATAAGGTTGCATTAACAAGAGTATAGGCAGTAGATTGAGAGATAAGATTTTTTCTCTCTGCTTGTCACTCGTGAGGACACATGTGGAATATGCAGTCCACTCTTAGTCACTCGTTATAACAGAGATGTAGGCAAACTGGAGCAAGTCTACTGCATATCTAATAAAACAGACATGATGTATGAGGAGGGACTGAAAGGACCAGGTTTGTTCAAACTGGAGGAGGTTAAGGGGGCAACCTAATTGCGGTTTTCCACTACCAAAAGCAGATCTAGAGAATAGATAGAGCCACGGCTTTCTCAGAGGTGCCCAGCAGAATGACCTCAGGCAACTGGCCAAGCTGCATCCAGGGAAATTCTGATTAGACAAAAGGAAAAAATGCTTCCCCCAAGGGTGGTGCAGCACTGGAATGGGTGCCCAGACGGGATGCAGGATCTCCATCCCTGGAGACTGTCCAGACTGCTGGACAAAGCTCCAAATGACAACGTCTAGCTTTGAGGTTAGCCCTACTTCCCTCTGCTACAGGGAGAGACCTTAAAGCACACAAAGTCTTTCTGTCCTAATTCTGGGTCCTCTCCCTTTCCAGGCTGGTGGTGGTGATCGGTGGGCTGCTGCTCCTGTGTGGCCTGCTTTCCATCTGCATGAGATGTTGTTTTCATTGCCGTCAGACAGGGGAGGAATCAGGTCCTCAGCCCTATGAGGTCACTGTCATTGCTTTTGATCATGACAGCACTCTCCAGAGCACCATTACCTGTGAGTTGGCTTCAACAGAGGTTGGGGACCTCAGCACAGCTCAACATGAGCATCTGCGCTGTAAAAAGCCCAGATTGTGGCACCCCAAGGCTGGCAGAATGTGGTGAAAGCAGCATCTGTACGTAGTACAAATTAAAGTGCTCACCAGGCTTCATGTAGCAAATGCAGCCAGACCAGAATCAGCTGTGAGACTTGTTTGGGTAGAATACAGGCAGATACGGGCCTTGGTGGCATTTGAGGAAGGAGTAGTTGTGGAATGTTGCTAATGGTGTTTCATACACTCCCGTTTTTGGGAAGGACGAAGGGGCAGGAAAAGGAAAACTTTCAGGCTGTGGGGAGAGAAATGCCTGTGTGCTACAGATAATCTCCTCTGATCACATGGTGCTTTCAGAATGAGGAAAACGGCTTTTGTCTCCTCCCTTTCAGCTCTCCATTCTGTGTTCGGGCCTGCTGCCAGGAGGATATTAGCAGTGGCACACTCCCACAACACTGCACAGGGAACGCCACCCGTCTCAGCATCAGACACTCCTCCAGTCTATGAAGAAGCTCTGCACATGAGCAGATTCACGGTCGCCAAGGCGGGCCAGAAAGTGCCAGACCTGGATCCAGTGCCAGAGGAAAAACTGCAGACATCTGCTGAGGGCAAGGATGCCCATGCAGCCCTCCCGGGACACTAGTGCCTGTTTTTACTGAATGGTAAATAATATAGTTACATGCAGAGACCAATTCTTCTGACCAGGGTTAGGAATATCAGATTAGCCTCCTTAGTCTAATGAGAAAGAGGGGGGAGGGTGGGGGGGAGACCAAAATAGTTTCAGATCTAGCATATTATGATGGCTCCTTTTGACATCGCCTTGAAATAATTGACAATTGGCCTTCCTTGTGTCCATTTATTACCCACACACATCACTACTATCACCCTCTGCACAAACAAGCAGGCAGCAGGATCAAGGTGCTGAGCCACTTTGCAGGCTGCAGGGAGATTGCAGATGTCTCATTTGGCTTGCCTCCAGCCTGTTTCCTGAGTATGGCAGAGAGGTTTTCACAACAGGGAAAAGAAAGACACATAAGAAGGTATTAATATCTAATAATAGCACCAAAGTTCTGGAAAGTGCCAACCATTTATAGTAAATAATAATTAAAAAAAATGCAATGTAGGAATACAATCTGCATGTAAACAAAAGATAGCACACATTTGGTAGCATGCGCAGTATCATGCTTTAAATGCCCTGCAGGATATATAAAATGAACGCAGAATGGTTCTGAGTATGATATATAGCAATTCTTGAATAGTAGTCACAGCCCTTATATTTGAATTTAAAAAATATTTGTGTGATAACAGATCAAACAAGGCGGGGGGGGAACAGGAACACCACCCCTGAAGTTCAATCACATTTTAGTTGCATTCTTATCGTATTATTTATTAATTATTCCTAATGTTGCTGTCAAAAGCAGATCGAATTAAGACCATTTAAAATATTTAAGCCATTTCTCAAATAGAAATAGTTTGTGAGTCTTTCCTGATCGATGCAAATACATTGAATCATTCAGAAATAGTAATCAAACCATTTGGATAAACACAACTATGGACTATCTGCAAAATGTTTTCTTGGACTAGATACTCATGAGAAGGTGACTGTATTGCCTCTACCCCAGGTTCAGCAACTGAAAACATTATAGCAGAAGCAGTCATGTTATGTTAATGTCAATATGGATGCACAGGTCACGGATATCATGTCTTTCTGAAGTGTCTGTATGGCCCTTCCTACTGGAGTACCCAAATTCTCACTGTCCTTAATATGCTAATTGTCACAATGCCCCTGTGAAAATACAGAAAATAAAGTTATTTTGTGGATAAGGACAACGAGGACCAGGTTCCCAAATAAGTTAAGGAAAGTAACTGCTATTGAGATTACAGACATGGAGAACTTTAGAGAAGATTGATAAGACAGCTGCTATCATAAAGCAGAACTGAAAGACCAAAACACCTTTGATGGTGTCTGAGACATTGTCCAATCACAGGAATTTTGTATCCAAGGGAATTTAATGAGGGTCTTGATTTCCTAGGTCACAAAGTTCTTCCCGAATTGCCTACTCATTACCTAACTGTACCACTAATGAGTGATAAACTGGAATAGAATAAATGACATATAAGATTACATCTCTTCTGCTATACAGCATGCTTGAAATAATAACTGTTTGTGGAACATCTACTAGAGACCTATTTCATCAGCTGCTCTCTGAAGTCCAGGTCAGGTCTGACTTCCCCACCAAACTGCAGGACATTTCCTGGAAGGCTCTTGTTTATTCCACAGTAAAACACTGAAGCGAGCAGACACATTTAGATCTGCTGAACATGCTTCAAGCGTTATCAAGTCCAGAAACTTCCTGGAAGCCTTCACAATGGTTTCCAGGGGGAATATAACGTTTCTCGGTCGCCACCACCCCTTTCCTCCTGCCTACGAGTACCTGAGCTGTGCGGGCATTTAACAGGAGATGGCAGCCCTGCTCCACAGGGCAGCACTCCTGCCTAGCAAAACAGGAAGGAGCAGCTTTTAATAATTACACCGTATTTTTTTTTCCTAAGATGTGCAATAAAAAGGGAAGTTTTAAAATTCTTTCCTTTTCCCCTTCTTGGCATCAAAACACCTCAGCTATCTCCTTTCTCAGTTTCAAGGGGAAAAGGTACAGGTCACTCGTACCCAGAGCTGGGTATTACATGCTGATTTCAGTGTATTGCCCTTGACCAGAGCCAGTACTCTCTCCTGTCCCTTCCTGTCTGCTCACATCCTTCTTTGCTTGTCTCACTCTTAGTTGTTAGGTGCTACAGGTACCCTCAAGTTTGGGTTTGGTTTTTTTTTTACTGGCAAGACATCAAAAATACTTCTATGGACAATAATGATAGATACAACCTCACTTGCCCTGGGATTGTTTCCTGCTAAACTGTCTTAAGATGAGCACTCAGAGGCCACAGGACACGATAAAACAACAGGTTAAAACAAGCAAAAACCAGAAGCAGACCTACAGACACTATTTAACCATAAAAGGTTGTGCCACTGACTGGAAACACTTCACACTTGCCCTCAGATCTGTTACGATTCAAAGGCATTCTCTTGTTACCAAAAATCGTAACCAAGAAAAACCTTCCAAACCATAGTTTAGAAAGCTGACGTCGGTTTATTACAGTGTTGAGTGCATGGGGGACTCTCTCCTTGCCTAACATGCACACCGAGGAACAAAGACAGACTTATATACTTTTTAAAAATTAATATTCATATAATTCCTCAGAAGTGCGCACCCATCTCTGTGAATCCTTTAGAAGTATAGACCTCAACTCAATTTGCCCATATATGGCCATAGATTTGCTGTCTGGTGTACAGACTTTTTATCTTACCTTTATAAAGTTTACAGAAAGAGGCCTCTTCGGTTCCTTGGGACGCAGACTTGCTTACCTTGTCTGTACAAGGCTAGCACCTAGGAGCCTTGCATACTGACTGAATTGTTTTAAGTTTTCAGTATCACTCTCCTCTCAAACAATCAAAAAATGAGGACAGAATCAATAAACACCCTGTGTACTTTGGGAAAAAGTAGGACCTCACTCCATAAAAATATAGCAAGTTTACTTATTTAGAGAGATAAACTGCTACTGGGTACTGCAATTTGCTGTTATTCACCTGGGGTTTTTTTATTCCATTTCATAGAATCATAGAATCACTAAGGTTGGAAAGGACCTCCAAGATCATCATGGTCAACTGTCAACCAAACACCACCATGCCTACTAGATCATGTCCTGGAGTGCCACGTCTACACGTTTTTTGAATGTCTCCAGGGACGGTGATTCAACCACCTCTCTGGGCAGTCCATTCCAACACCTCAGTACTCTTTCTGTGAAGTTTTTCCTAATATCCAACCTAAATAAACCTCCCCTGATGCAACTTGAGGACATTCCCTCTTGTCCTGGTGGTGCCATGGTTCCATTTCACTGTTGAGTTGGACATTGAATATACTTTGTGTGCTCTATTGTATCAGCCAGTAAAGCCAATATAAGGCCTTATTAGGCCAATATAAGGCCATTAGGCCAATAGTTTGAAATCTTTTATGCTTTCAGATTGAAAATTAATCCTTAAATATTCATGCAACACTTAAACAACATGCAACACAAACAAATATTCAATTAGCAACAGTTTTCCTCACACTTAAGAACAATAGAGACATGAATTTCTCACAAATATAGAATAACATACATTGGAAAAGAAATAAATGGTTTCTGTTAATCATTAAATAATTTTAGAGCTAGTTCAGCTGTTGTGTACAGCCACTGGTGTCAAATTGGCTGCACTGGAGTACCCATATGCTGCAGAGCACTACAGTACCCTGCACAATGAGGAAAAGAATACCATCAAAAGCAATTCTCTTTAGTTATGAATAATTTAGTATCTGCAGCCAAAGATCCCCATACACTTTACAGACTTTAACCATGTTGTCACACTACCTATGCATCAGACAAGCCTTAGTATTCTATTTGTAGATGGAATAAATGATGCACAAAGTACTGAAGATAAAGCTATGTCATAAACAAGTCACTGACCCTTGGCTCAGCTTTGGCTCACTTGTTCACTCAACCCTTGACCAAACACTGGGAGAAGGATAGGATCCAAGCAAGCATAGGACAAATGATATCAAAAGAGCAACCAATCTCCACTGGCTACATTTAGCCTGCACATGGAGTAATTTGGGCTTGAACCATATGAAGATAAACAAGAGTACACGAACACCAGGTGCCACAAAGGAGTTGTCCACGCCACCCTTAGGTTCCCCCAGAACATGTGGTACTTGAGAAAGACTGGTCTTCAGAAACACCCCACTGGCCCTACTGCTGTGTTGCTCCTTTGTTTTCACAGGACATTAAGACAATGATTCCTGACTCCAACAGGCAACTCCAAAACCTGAGTTGGAACAAAGGGATCTCAGACTTGTGTTATTCAGATCTGGGGTTTTGTCTGTACTGCTGCTTTTCACCATGTAACAAGGTATTTTCCTTAATCTCGTCAATAACATCATTTGTATGCATTTAAGCAACTAGAGCTGAGGCTGGGCCATGCAATCAGTTTAGGAGGAATGAGCAGCTTTTTTGAAAAAATAAGAAGCTGTAGAAGATGGAGCAGTGAGATGGCAGTTCAGCATACACAATACAGAACCATTTCCTAGAGGAAAGGAAAACATCTTCACAATTAGCCATTGTTTGCTGGGAGTGGCTAACCGTGTGCCCTCACCCAGGGCCAATGTGCCTATTCTGGCTATGAGGCTGCTATAGATCCAGTGTCAAGTGAAACTGGGGATGAATCATGAGTGGTGCAGGAGAGACACCAGGCAAGGATTTAAGAACTATCCATGTGCCATGGATAGACATCAAACAGCAGAATCACAAGTGACTTCAGGTATGCCTTCTGTGATTTAATCACTATTCAGCCTACAAAGTAGAAGTTTTCTGACAAGATAGGCTTTGATATGCTGAAACCACACTAAAGATTAAAAAGAAAAAGAGTTAGCCTATGGAGGTACAAATGGCATTGAGTACCCAAGGGCAGGTACTAATGAAAGAAATAGCCAAGGGAATCCAGAGTTATAGACAGCTGAACAGTAGCTCCAGGGGTTTCCCAAGAGACATCCACCTAGATGACTTCTCCAAGAAACACAGGGCAAATAATGGATATTTTTATCCTTAATTCACAGAATTTTAGCCATTTAGCTACCTAAGCTAGCTTTAGTTCACAGTAGTCCACTGCAGAGCTCCTAGCAGTGCCCCTGGAGCACTGTGTCCTACAGTATGGGCTGCAACCCTGCCCCTGGGTTCTGTGTAAATATTTTTATCACCTGCTTCTATGGCTACAGCATTGGCAACGCTTGGGTCATCCCTGTTAACAGTGAACCTCTGCCTATGTGAGCTGCAGACACAGCAATACACCACAAGCTCAGAGCTGTTCTGATACTCTAGGTTAAGAAAGAATATCTTGTTCTGACACTCTGCAGAGGACCACTCTGTGCTGGGAGTCCACGGCTGGAAAACTAGTCAACCCCATTTCCAATTCCTCCTTCTAGCACAGGAACCAGAACGTGGGGTTTGTCACATGCCCATGGGTTGACATTTTAATAGGAACTCTTAAGTCATATGATTAGCTGTTTGTCACTGCTTCTGCATGTATCATCTTCCTGCCTGCTGTTGCACCAGTGACGTTACTGTTATTTATTGAGCTGCAGGAGAGGGCTTGGAATTCGGTGCCTGATGCGGTGGAAGCAGGGCAGCGGGAGGAGCAAGGCTTGTGGCTGTGCATCCAAGGCTGCATCATCAGGGCAGGAAGAGTTCAGTAAGGAGATCTGAGATCCTCACGTGGAATTTACTGAGGGAGGAGACATCAGCTCGCAAAGCACTCGCAGGCCACATCTGCATCAGACCAGGGAAGAACCCTGAAACTCCTCTCTGATTTGTCAATAGAAATTCAAAATAGATGCTAGCTCAGCTGCCTCATCAATAGACGCTACCTCAGCTGTCTTGGAAATGGAAACAGCGATTTACAGGACAACAGGAGTTTGAGATCAGTCTGTTAAAATTGCCAGAATGTGTTAGTGGCCTGGGTTAAGCAGGCTAGGTTTCCTCTCTTTTGTCCTTGAGGAAGAGGCATCTACATCACTACAGACCTTTAGCAACTGCTATGCTGCAGGCAGTTAGGAAGCAAGGAGGCCAAACACAGGTATTACAGAAAGGTGCAATGCCATGAAATCAAAATTTTCCCCAGGTCTAAACCCTAGGATTCCTTCCGTCTAGGCTAGTCGCTAGGGCACTGCACAGAAATAATGCTTGCTTTCTGACTCACCCTTCTGAGATCCTCTGACACTCCCTTCAACTATGGGGAAACATTCACATGTTCTAGGACAGACAGAAATAAGTTGATGATGCTTCCTGTATGAACCTTATGCATACAAACTAGTGAAGGCTGGGACACACTCGTCTGTGCTATTCCCACTGTGGGCTGCCCTATCCTTAAGAGATTCGGGCAAGCACCTGTTGGAGCTGACCATTGAGCTGTGCAGGAGGTCACACTACACCATACTGAGTAGTAAAAGCTTAGACACTAAAGCACCTGCCAGAGTTCTTGGGGGCACGCTTCAGCCATCCGAAAGTAGATGTCATGATTCAGGTGAGAAAAATCCCACCTCAGCACGCCTATTTATTGCCATTCACCACAAAAGCAGTTTAAAGCGACAGGTTCAGCTGTACATTATAAGCGTAGGTGAGATTTCTATTCCATGCCCGTTTATATTCCTGTGCTAGGCAAGAATATCTGGGAGGTGCCACATCTGAGCATATCTGCAACTAAGTAAATGCATTTCCTCCATATCCCTCCTACTTACGGGCAAGATGAGAGATCACAGTGCACCAGGGCTTGGAGATGGAGTATTACCAAAGCACCTCTGAGTTCAAGAGGCAGTGTGCTATCAAGTGCAAAGGTGGGTGGTGGCCAGTATATGAAACAACTGTTTGTGAGGCACAGGGCACAAGCTAACACCCTGGATCTGCTGTGGGGATTTACAATTGCCCTTTCCTATCCCTGGTGTCAGTGTGAGTCCCACCCTGCAGACAATTCAAGTGTGCATATCAATACGTAAGGATAAAGTACTATGAGTTTCTTGGGGCAGCCTAAAGGATTTATAGGAGTACTTCTAAAAAAAGACTAGGGCTTTATGTTCCCCTGATCCTACTGTTATTATTAAGGAGCATCCAGCTTGGTCTTCAATTTCTTCAGGATCCAAGCTGTCTCTTTTTTATAGTCTGGATTTTTTCCATTCTAACCACACCATAGAAGTAGAGTGCCAGCCAAATAGCAACCGTTGTCTTTTCCTACCCTTGTTCATTCTGAGTCAACACACTGGCACAACGTTGAATGAGATATAGGAAACCTGGGTCCTCTCACCTCTGCCACTGGTGTGGCCTTGGGAGAGTTACCTTATGCATCTGAGGCAGTCTGCCGTCCCACTCAGCCCTCACTAGTACAACTAAAACTACTACACAAATAAAATATCATCCCTGGAAAAGTTCTGCTTCTCTGGATGAACTATGCAGAGGAAGAATTATCTGACACACCCCCATTCATTATCCCCAGGGGAACAGCAATTGATTTTTGTGCTGATTTGAGCATGCTGATCCATTCATCAATACCTTCTCTTTTGCAGGTCAGTAAATAATTGTGAGCCAAACTACTCCTAGAAAAAAACAAAGATTTTTCAAGCATGCCAGCTGAGTAACTGGGCTAAAACTGGCCAGCTATTTCAGCTTGTTTGCAAACAATTCCCTTTAACCGCCTGCTGCTTGTTATGTGCATCTGGTCTGGCACATTACCTGACACACTTTCTGCCCCTTGTTACTTAACTGTTATAAACAAGGGAAATAATCCAGATGGAACAGCGACAGGGACAAGAAAAGTAGCAATTTTGTGTGTGTCTTACTTTAAGAGTGGATCAGAGTGGACCCCCGTTTTAAGCGGGTGAAGGCAGTGACATTCAAGCCTCGCACAGGAACCACGGAAACCCCGACCTCCGCAGGGGAGACTTCCCGGAGAACCGCCCCACGCCGCTACGCCGGTCGGGAGAGAGGGAGGAGCGGCGCGGCCATGCCCGCAGTCCCGGGTGCATTATGTGCCTGCTCATGCCATATTTATAACCTCTGAGTCACGCTGGTGGAGGCTGCGGCGTTGCTCAATCGTGTGCTTATTTTGCTGCCTCTAAAAAAAATTGTTCATTATTTTTAACTTACTACTTTTTATATTTACTGCGCGCAATAAATCAATGCACGAATATAAACATGCCACCTTGCGCGGTGGAGGGGGGAGGCCACAAGCTCTCCACGCTGCGCCTTCCCCCCGCCGTCACGCCTGGGCTGTGAAGTGGCAGATCTCTTCTTACCCCCCTCCCCCACACACAAAGGGTCTGCGCTACCCCCACCCCCGGCCACGGGCGATGTGGACCCGAACCCCTCACTCAGCCAGCGAAAGCCCCCGCCCCGGCGGCACCGTGACTGGGGGGTGGGTGGGTGTGTGCGCGTATGCCCGTGACGTCACAGCTTCCAATTTGCTGTAAGCCGGGTAGTGCGGCACGGCTCGGGGTTGCGCTCGGCTGCGCTGCGCTTGCGGGGGTGGCCGGGGGCTGGCTAAGGAGCGGCCGTAGCGGGGGGAGCCGCCGCAGCCCGCGGGAGGGAAGGTGACAGCCCAGCAGCATGAAGTTCCAGTACAAGGAAGACCACCCGTTCGAGTACAGGAAAAAAGAAGGGGAGAAAATCAGGAAGAAATACCCCGACAGAGTCCCTGTGAGTCCGGGGTGCGAGGGCAGCGGCGGCGGCAGCTGCGGGCCCGGCTTGCCTGGGAGACCTCCGCGCTCTGCTGCCTTTGTTCTCCGTGTCGGCTGTCGTCTGCTCCTTTTTTTCTTTTTAAGGCAAAAGAAATGAGATTAGTAATGATGACTGTGATCTTGATGATCTGATTCAAATTCCAGGCTGCTTTTCTCTTTAGCGCGATGCTGTGGGTGTTTATTATATAGGAAGGTGCTGTTCGCGGGTGGGTGCGGGGTGCAATACACCCTTTTTCTCTGGGATCCGCAGTAACTCGGCAGGCAGAACGCTGCTCATCTTCTTCTGGCACCCTGCATGCTTGAGGCTGGGGGGTGGGGAAGGAGCTTACCATGAGCTCTGTAAAAATGGAGGAGAACAATGAGTGGGTTAACCGGGTATTCTTCATAGAAAAGAAGGGCTGCATCTGTGTCATCTGGGGTTTTTTGGCCTGTCCTTTCGGTATAGTCTTGCTCTGTTCTTTTCCTCTGCGTGAAACACAGTACTTCTCAGTCCTTCAGCCCTCCTGTGTAATCATCCTGTTGTAAAAACATCAGTTGGAAAACAAGGTCATCTTCTAGCTAAACTCTGTTTCCTCATCCTTAGGTCCCTTTGGAATGCCTGTGGAAAACTCTTAGATTTATAGTTACTTGTAATAATCGGGAAAAAAAAGAAATGACAAATTAATTGGTTTTGTGTTTTGGGGTGGTTTTTTTTTTCCTTTTTAATAAACGTTTTGCGAATGTTCTTTCTTTCCATTCCCACTGGAGAAGTCTGACCTAGATTTACTGCCTAGGGGTACTGCATGCAAAATAACTTAGACTCCCAGGTAAATCTAAGGACAAGGGGGAACGGTTACACCACATGGTTTCCCTGCAGGCTAACATCATTTTTTTATCTTGGGAGTGGCTCCCAGCTGGACTTGCAGAAGTTTTTGGAAGTCAGCATCTGGGTGCGTTTGTCCTAGTTGTGTTTGGGACCCCTGGCGTAGGTTGAGCATGCAGCGAGTCAATGCAAGTGTGTGCAGTTCTGTGGTTTGTCATGAGGACCACAGAGGGCTGTGTAGGTCAGCAGTGAGACAAGCTGTAAAATGAGGATTAACGTGGCAGATTGTACAGCAGATCATGATAGATGTGTCTGGAAGAGCCATGTGGAGAGCCGGGGACCAGACCCAGTCAGGCAAGAGGTAAAAGAGGTCGAGGTAGGGGAGCATCAGCAGATCTTTATGGAGGAAGCCTGGAGCAGAGTAACAAAGTGTGCTGTAGTTAAGGGTAAATGAAAATGACACATAGCAAGGCCCAGATGTGAATTGTTGGGGGTAGCCTGTTGTCAAAGCTGCTGTCTCTGCCCTTCCCAACAGCAGGATCCTTGAAGATGACATCCATTTGGCTGCATACACTGCAGTGCCCTGATACATCTCAGCATTTTACTGAGATTATACAGTTGGCATGGACCTGCATTACCACAGTTGCTACCCAGCGATGACAGACATACAGATAAACTGTATCTGCCCTTTGGATTTTCTTCGTACATTGGTTTGTGTGTGAAGGGTTTAGTGCTTCAGAAGAGATACCTGTGTTATCAGACAAACTGACTACAGTTAGTAGTCAGATTAGCAGAGCACCTCCATTCCTTCCCTGCCTCTTTGCAAGACAGAGATCTCTCTTAAGATCAGTGATGATCTGATTTAAATCTTTCCTAGGGGCTTAGAATCCCCAACAGTCGGGCCTCTTCCTCATAGGCATGACGACTTTACTATCTAATCACCAAGATATAAGCCACCTTTTTGAGTCAGGGTGGTCACATCAGTGCTGCTAGTTAGCAGTTCTGCTTATCAGTAGTTCTTGATATTGGGGGCAAGAACTGAAGGTTTATCTCCGCTGCAATTTATTGTGTTTGGTATTGCCTTGGATGTGTGGGTAAAAACATATGCACTGAACTGCACCTGTTCAGTGAGATCGTGGAACTATCCTTCCTTCATAGCATTTACCAACTTCATCTTATACAGAAGTGCATGTCCTACCACAAACTGCCTGAAAGAGCTTGAATGCCTTGTGCTAATTGAGGTTCTTGAAGTTCCTGAAGTAGCAGAGACAACCATGTTTCTATTTTAAAAATTGGCTGTTTTGGCAGCATGCAAATGGAGCACAAGGAAGAGATGTCCAAGCTAGCATCTCTATGATGTGACATGCTTTGCAAATATTCACTTGCATCTAGAAGGAGTCGAGTTAGCATGGCCCTTTGTCCAGGCTAAATACCCCGAGCTCATCATCACAACATTTTTCTCTGGCATAGTGTCTCACTGATGTGACAACACCATTTTGCTTCCAAAGAAGCCTTAGTCCAAAGCAGTTCAGCCTTTTCTGTTACACAGCAGATACAGTTTGGATCTGGGTTGCCAAAGAGGTATGGGAACGTGGAGCCCTTAGAAATTAGTCCCACAGTGTCTCAGATGGAGTATTTACAATTAAAGGTCTAACAGAATTAAAAAGTTGCGGACATTCAGAAAATTCAGCTTCTTGTTTGGATGGTCAAAATGGCTTCTGTAGAACAGCAAGCCACATAGATTGAATCATGTAATATATCTCTTACCAATTAAAAAATACATATCACTGAAAAAGTATCATCAAAAACCTGCCTGCAATTTTTTTTTCTCTGCACAAACCCAGTAGTTCCAAAGATTTCCAGGGTTTTTCATGGAAAGAGATCAGATCACTTTGGAATACTTCCTGCTTCTGAGGTAAACATTTTGCCTAGCTCTGGTAACAAAAATTTTCCTGTAGCATAAGATGTCTTGGCCTGTTTGATCTTAAAGCTGCTGAGCTTCATATTTCTCTATGTTGTAATGACGTAAGAGTATAATGAGGATTAGTATTTTGTGTCAAAGGTCTCTGTGGGTCCAGCTGCCCAGATGGTAGCCTGTTTTTTAATTACTAGATGTTTATATGAATAAGGAAATGTCCATAACTATATGAAGTAGGGAAAATAACCTTAGAGGATAAAAGGATATGAATTTTAGAGTAGAAGATAACTACTGAAGAACTGGGGATTTTAAAAAAAATCCCCAATAAGCTGTAGTTCTCTTTAACTCTTTGCTTCATTCTAGCACTTAGTATTGGTGAATGTAGAAATTAGGATGTGGGACTACTGGGAGTAGGGCTGATTTTTGTACCGGGGAGTTTGGAACTGTAACTTGGAAACAGTTCAACTTACGTGTGATACTTTAGTCTTCATGTATTAGCCTCCTGACAGCTCCTTTACACAAAATTAACCTGCACTGGGACCATCAAGGTGACCTGATTTTATTTTTTCTCAGCCATTATGGTTTATTTTTGTGTCTGTTCCAGTCTCTGTTCTTTGCTCACTGTTCTTACTGCTGCAGTCCTGGGCTCCCAGCACAGCTATTGCCAGTCATTTTAAGTCTTCTCACCTATTTTTCTTTAATGTTGTGTGTTTGTTATAGATTAAATAAATTTCTAAAGGCCTAGTAGTGCCATCTCTCTCAAAAGGTAATATCCTTTTCCACTAATGGTTTTTGGTCCATTTTGTTTTATGATACTCATGGGTTGTTTCTTGCTTTCTCTCACCCTCTCTCCAGGTAATTGTGGAAAAAGCACCAAAAGCCAGAGTTCCTGACCTAGACAAAAGGAAGTATCTTGTGCCTTCTGACCTCACAGGTAACAAAGTCTACCTCCTTTCTTCCTGATTTTCAGTGAGAAGGTCTCAGAAGGGCTTTTTACTTTATGATCAGCACCAAGAAAATAACCAGGCAGGCTCAACCTCTTATCATTACCCCAGTTTACCTGACTGTCCTTCTCGTAGTTATGTACCTTGCAGCCTGGATGACAACATGCAGAATACTGTGAGATCTTTTGAGGTATCCCACTGACCTAGCTAACATGCATGTGTCAGAGCTGATTTCTAGCCATGATGAAAATGACCAAATTGTGTATCATAGGCAGTAGCATAATCACAAATGATGACCTAGCTGCTGAGTTGCCAGAGGCTGTATCCTTGTTGCAGGAAGAGACAAGTTACTGACATAATCCTATTGTTTTCCACCTCTGTGGTTAGGGTCATCACTAAGGAGTTCCTTTTCTGAATGGTCATGGCTATTTTGTGTGTGATTACATTTGTTTTCATTTGAGAATATGAATTAGTTAAAGAAACAGCATTTCTTTTACTTGCCGTATATAATGGATTGCAGGATACTTTCTTTTGCAATATAGCACAAACAAATAGTAAGGAATGTGTTTTCAGGAATTTGTTTTCAGGAATGGTGTGATCATTTATACCAAGGCTAAATTCTCAAAGGTGTCTTTGATCTATAGGATGTAAACCTTAAGCTAGTTAGAGATCTTCCCACCAGTCTCCACAGTAGAGCATTTCATACCATAGTAGGTAGAGTATGGATTTAGAGGGTACATGGCCTGAGGCATGTACCAGAGAAACTGCCAGCTCCAAGTGAATTGGCTGCTAACCTGGTTACAGTCTCAAGTTACTGCTTTCTTTCCTGCATTGTTTGTGTTCCCGTACTTTTTACATACAGCCTGTGACTTCCACCAGCAAAAGAAAACCACCATGGCAAATAAACAAACCCAAGCTAAAATGTTCTTTCTGCATCTAAGGCATTCTTCTCTGTTCCTCTTCAGTTGGCCAGTTCTACTTCTTAATCCGAAAGCGGATCCACCTGAGGCCAGAAGATGCCCTCTTCTTCTTTGTCAATAATACCATCCCTCCCACCAGTGCTACCATGGGCCAGCTGTATGAGGTAAGCCTGGCCCATCTCTTTCTCCTTCTGTTGGAGGACAACTGAGCACTACCTCAGCTGGCAGTTAGTGCAGCTTGGTCGCTAATGCCCAAACACAGACCTCCTTGGCCTGGGCCGTTTAAGGAACATCATCTGTTTAAGGAAGTTCCATCCTGCAGTTATAAAGCGGAGCCCAGGAACCTCATCATTTTAGCTGACTGTTTGCTAGTTGAAAGGGTTGTCTTACCAGGTGGTGAATAGGTGCCCCAGCAGAGATATGGTGGTCCTACTACTCTAACAAAGTATTGAAATAAATCACTTTATTTGTATTTCAGAGAAAAGACTGTGTCTGGGTTTGGGGGGGAGCAGAACATACGCTTTCCTGATTCTACAAAAGAAATTTCCTTTTAGCCAGTAAAAGAACACAGTATCACTGGACAACCATCTATAAATACATTGTCAAGGAACACATATTCTTTGTTCAGAATTACTTTTTCATCATATATACTGTATATGTGAGGACTTTGTAGGGCACTGTGAACATTGCTGCCTAGCATTTCTACTGAGCAGTGTTACTTGCTTGACCTTGAAGGCATATTCTGTGCCCATCAGAGGAATGTTCCTCAACTATACAGCCATTATATCATGGCTGGTTTGCCGCCTGGATTGATTTCTCCTTGATTTCTCCTTCTGTTGTGTTAGTGTGTTTTAATAGGAGAGCTCCAGTATCATGCTGTGAGCCTTGTTTAACCTGTCACGTTTTGGCAGTAACTGGACAATTTGTATGTGGACTGATGAAGATAATATAAGATTAACACACATGAGGAGTTGTCCAGATTTGGAAATGTAGGAGGAAGATATGTCTGACTGTCCAGAGCTGAGGTCAGGACTCTGTTCCTGGCACTCTGCAGGCTTTTTGTGTCAGTGTAATCACTTAACATCTCAGCTTTACTGCCCATATGTAAAACAGGACTAGAAATACAGCCACTTGTCAAAGTGTTTTGAAAACCAACAAATATAGTCACATTTACCAAATACTGAAGTATCTAGAGATGATTTTTGACTTGTGAAAGCCTTCCAAGTCTCTCATCTAGACTTAAGGCCATACCAGTGCTGAGATTCTGCTGCACACCCTGCAACAGTGAGAGCTCTTTCTGTTGCAGTGTTTGCAGCACACTCTGGCTGTGCCTCTTCGAGTAAATTCACTGTGTCCACAAATGTGACATGCCTGAACTTAGAGGTAGAGCTGTGGCCAGAGAGAGGGAGTTGCTATACACTCTCTTTGTATGAGGAGGTGAAGCCTTTGATGTAAAAGGGGGAGAAACAGCGCAAGAGAGGTTATGCCTTCTTGTTGTTACAATGATCTCTTGTTTGGGCTTTTTCACGTGTAGTGAGTTACAGGTTTGTTGTTACTTTCTCTCTTTCTTGCCTTGCAGGATAACCACGAGGAGGACTATTTTCTCTATGTGGCCTACAGCGATGAAAGCGTCTATGGCAAGTGAGCACCAGCCCCTCAGGCATGCAGGCGAGATGGACTGATGGAATGGATTTGGGGGGTGGGGGGGGAGTTGTTGGAGAGAAGGAAGGAGGATGCCTGAGAAGTGGGGAAGAGAACTGGAAGTGAACCACATGCACAATGCCATCACCTTCCATGCATTGATTATAACCTTTATTTTTTCAGTTGAGGGGACGGTAGTGGGACAGTGTATGAAGGGGTAAGCTGAAAGGCTAATGAGGAGTTCTGCACCGAAAGATGGGGTGACTCCACTGTTCATAGTTCTTCTCTTGCCACAGCTGGAAGTAGTTAGCCAGTACTGGAGGCTGCTAGACAAGCCAGTGCGGTTGAGCTCCAGGAGAGTAATTGGGCAGGATGGCCATTGTTGTGTAACCCTTTCACGGGATGAAGAAGGCATGTTATGTATTGTACGCTGACCTTGTCATGCCTTGCCCGTAGTATGGGCTGCATTCCTGTGAGCATTCAGTGAGCTATGAAATACTTCACTCTGCCCACACAAGGCTGTCCTGTGCTGACAGTCCTCACTCCAGCTGCTACCTGTGAAGCATTCCAAGAGTATTGCATTTCCCATCACTTCCATCAGTATTAGAAGGGCTAACTCTGAGGACTGGGAACTCTCAGCTGTGAGACGTGAAGGTTGGGGAAAAGAAGGAAGGATTTTTTTTTTCCTTAGCTGTTGTAATTGTAAGTGCTGGACAGAAAAATCAGAGAAGACCCTTTTGTTCTTTTCAGTGAAGTCAACTGATAAACTTGTAAGCAGAAAGCTAGAAAGGACCTCAAGAGAATGACTAGCCCACTCCAGCTCTGAGACAGGATTGAGTATACCAAACATGTCCACTGTAGCTGCTCATTAAACTTGTTCTTGGGGAACTTCACTGAGGCAGATCTTGGAGGCTACTGAGATTGTCGGTTCAGTTCCTAGCTAGCCTACAAGTGAGAGAGCTTTTCTTGCTACCTAACTTTAGTCTCCCTTGCTGTGCATTAAGGCAACTAACTACTAATGGTCTTGTTATTGGTGAACACAGAAAATCATCTATCAATGTTATCCTTGTATAACAGCCTTCTACAGATTTGAAGATGGCAGAAGTCCTTTGGGTTTAGCCTTCCCTTCCATGTCTCATCCCTGTACAGCCCTTGCACCACATGCACAAGCAGAAGAAATCAGATACTCCCATGTGTGTTTTCCTGGCTTTTTGTGATTGGACAACAGTGCCACGCTTTGCCACAAGAAAGGTGCTTTTAGACTTGAAGGAGAAGGGGAATAGATTCTCTGTAGATTCTTCTTGTAAAAATTATTTTATTTTAAGTCAGTGTTCTTCTTAGAAAGGTGCCAGATAGATGCTGTCCTGTGCAAGCCTTATGCTGTCATGCCAAAGCAGTTTCTTCCCAGTGGCACAAATGGTACATTTTCCCATAACTGCCACAACTCTGATGAAGGGATGAGGTTTGGAAAGTGAGCTAACTTTAAGGAAAATTCTGGAGTTTTATCTAAAAATCAGAGAACTGGACCTGAATTACTGTAAACATTCCTACATTTAAGAGAGGGACCACAAGGGAGGAAAAGGCAAGGACGAAGAAAACAGGCAGATTACAAAATCAATTGAAGGTATTTGCTCTATTTTACATGAAGTTAGATCCCAATTCTCTGCGTTTCTCAGGAATGAGAAATGAAGATGAGGGCTCCTCTGATAGTGGAAGATAGAAAATCAGGTTTCAGCCTCCTCTGACTGTTGTTCCACAGAGGTACAGGAGGCAGAAGAGCAGGCTGGGAGTGTGAAGTGGGAATCACTGGCAGAGCTGAGTGAAGGTCAGGGAAGGCAGTGTAGTGGGGCAGAAGGGTCACTGCCCATGTGGTATGGGAAGTAGCAGAAAAATGGGAGAGAAGCGAGGGACTGCAAAGGATGTAGACAGAGTAGTCATAACAGGCAGACAGAAAATAGGGGAACAAAGGATGAAATGTCTGAATTAGTATCCCCAGTTTTTCATCCTGAACTTCAGGTTTGCTGTTCCGTCATGTGTTCATCTGGAATAAATGGCGTTTGTATGAGCTGTACCTGCTGCCAACTGAGATACCTTCAGTTTCTGCCTGCAGTGCTTAGTCCTCTCTTTTTGGCTGACTCTCTTCCAATTACCAGACTCTTTTCACATCCTTTGGGTGCAAATCTGCATCAGTCTCTCATTTTAGGAAGCTCTGAATGTTCTGAAGCAGCAAACAGACCCAGGAGGCTTTCTAGGGTAAAAGACGATATGCAGGCAGATGGTGTGCATCTCTCTGCCTCTGTCCCACTTGCTCATGCACGTGCTGCCAAGCATGTAGTGTGTTGTCTCAAATGAGCTCATGCTTAGGCATGCTCAGGAAAGCAAGAGTTGGCATCTGGGGTGCTTGGTTTTGTGTTCAGACCTCCCCTCCTGCTGCTGGGTTTATAACTGACATGTGGGACTAATCTCAGCCATTTGTTACATGTAGAGTTTACAGTTTAATTTACTTATTTCACAGATCCTTTAACTGGATTGTGGCATTTACTTCTGTTTTTGCGCTAGTCTGGTATTGTACAAGGTAATGATAGTAATTGTTTTTTGTGTTGGTTAGCTGCAGGTTGTTGTAAAATAAAGTTCATACTACTTGAGCTAAATCAACCAGTCAATAAAGATGCATTTAAAAATCACAGGCTTGGTCCAAAATGGGTGACTCCCCACGTTTGTAAATAAAGGGGCAGTTTTGTCAGAACTTCTTGCTGCTACTTTTTACCAGAACCCCAGATTTCCTTTGTCTTGTCTACCAGGACAAGTCATGTCACTCCTTTTTTTTTTTTTTTTGTTGTGTTGTCACACACACTTGGCTGTGTCTTGCTGTGCCACCAACATGAACTTTAATTTGACCTGGATGACATGAGAAGATCTTAAGAAGTGTAATGGATGCACTGAGGCGTTCTCTGCCGTTTTAAGTCCCTGAACAGTCCGAGCTGGCTGATGGGGCCCTGAGGGCACAACCAGCCCTGTCTGTCCCTTCCAGGCTCCCAGGGCCACCTGTCACCCTGCCCAGGACCCCATCTCTGCTCCAACAGAGCCATCAGTGCCTGCACCAATGATGCTACAGCAGGGCCAGTCTCCAGCTCCTCACAGCCCAGCCCTGCCCTGCCCAACCATGGGCCCTGCCTTGGGGCCACAGCCCTTGCCACAGCCCTGCCATCACTGGGCTTGGGCCTGACCCTGGCCTGCACATGGGATTCCCATCTTGACTTGCTTCATCACCATGATGAGCCTTATGGTCGGAGCTTATGTGGGCCTGGCCACCATCTCTCAGCCTGCCCCACTCCTCACATCAGGCACTGCAGGAGGGGTCCCAGCGCGCCCTGCTAGCCATGTCCCCCAGGGAGCCATGAGCCCTCCAGTGTCTCATGACAACTCTGACTAATGCGGGACTGCCAGCCGTGGGCAGAGGGTTTGGGGGAGGCCCTGGGGAGTCCCCTCCGTGCCTCATGGCCCTCTAAAGATAGGAAAAGCAGAGATAAGGAAATCTAGGACTCATTGGGAAAGTAAGCCTGCAGTGGCAGCAGATTTAGGCTACCTTTCCTTGCAGATATTTGTGCTTTGAAAGTGAAGGAGCCCTGCTGGGAGCTGGTGAGACCAGCAGGTGCCATTTGCTCAGCACCATAAACTTGGTGTCAGGCACTGGTCGTGCACGACGGGGAAAGGGATGTCTACAAGCATTAGGGTCATCTGGTGAAGCAGTGAGAGACGTGCCGTTTCTTCTGCCTCCTCATCACCTGCAGGTTTGTGCCACTTGCCAGAGTGGCAGAAACAGGTCATACTGTCCTGGTGTCAGCTGAGAAAGTGTTAATTTTCTTCACAGCAGCCAGTATGGGGCTGTGTTTTGGATTTGTGCTGGAAGTAGCGCTGATAGTGCAGAGATGTTTTTGCTGTTGCTGAACGATGCTTACACAGAGCCAAGACCTTTACTGCTTCTCGCACCGCCCCGCCGGCGGGATGGCTGGGGGTGTGCGGGGAGTTGGGAGAGGACAGACAGGGCAGCTGACCCCAACTGACCAAAGTGATATTCCATACCATATGGCGTCTTGCTTAGTTTACAAGGGGCTTGGGGAAGAAGAAGGGGGGAGCAGTGACATTCGGAGTGATGGCGTTTGTCTTCCCAAGTAACCATTATGCATGACGGAGCCCTGCTGTCCTGGGGATGGCTGAACACCAGCCTGCCATGGGGAGTGGTGAACGAATTCCTGGTCTTGCTTTCTTTGTGTGCATGACTTTTGCTGTACGTATTAAACTGTCTTTATCTCAACCCGTGAGTTTTCTCACTTTCACTCTTCTGATTCTCTCCCCAAATCTGATGGGGGGGACTTAGCGAGCGGCTGCGTGGTGCTCAGCTGCCGGCTGGGGTAAAACCATGACACATGCCAATGCTGCAGAGGAGGAGGAATGGTCAGCTCCCACCCGGTGGCATACTGCGCGAGAGAGTTGCTTGGAGTACTGAAGTCAGGAATTACGACACTGAAACTCACAGAATAAAACTTGCTAGGCCTAATAAATCTTCTCTTCCCCACTGCATGCAGGGTGGAGCCACAGCATGAGCTTTTGTTGATAGTGCTGAGAGAGAGACACTAATTCATCCTGCACCATGTCAACTCAGAACCTGCCCATAGCAGCAGTTTCTGTGCTCATGTCCACCACAGTGACTAAAATGAGCTCCCCTTGTACAGCAGAAGGGTGCTGTGACTCTAGATAGATGAGCAGAGATCAGCTGAAAGCTTATACTATCAGCTGAAATAATTTGAATTTCAATCATAGTGCATATTTTGCAGTCACACAATACCACAGGTTGTGGTATTGTCTGCCAGCTCAAGTAGAAACCCATTATGGAGTTGTATCTGAATAAGCAGGCCTCTCCCACTCCCCCTCTCACTCTTTTCCTAGGAAAATGGTGCACCAGTGATGTTTGTATGCCTCGTAACTGCCATGCTGCTTTGCATGCATCAGTACCATTGCTGAGAGAAAAAGCAGGTGGGCGCATTTGCTGAATGTGAGTTGCCTGGTCCGTACATGAAATGTTAGCCTGTGCTCGAAGATTGTCACCTTTATTCTTTGGATTACAGAAGTGGGACTGGAGCAAGGCCTGTGGGAAAACTAGGGGCTCAGCTGGTTAAGAGAGGTTAAGTAAATATTCAGCCTTGGTCATTATCACTGCACCTGGGATCCTCTCTCCAGTCATCCTGATACTTCAGAAGAAAACATTCTCCTGGAGCAAGGAACACCTAAGGAAAAAGATGGCCTGGGGGATTAGGGTCTCACAACATCACTTTGAAGGGTAACTGGGCTAACATAACAGATCCCAAATTATGCTAAAAACTTCCATAACACACTCGTGTCCGAGATGAAAGAAACACTGATTAAAACAGAAGACTATCATAGGGAGAAACTCCGGCTCATTCCTGCCACTCAGTCTAGGATAAACACTCCCCCAGGGTGAGCCACAGAGAATGACTAGAGAGCTCATTGCTGGCAGGGCACTCACAGGACTGACCCAGACAGAGCACAGCTGACCATCAACAGCAGCTGCCCCAGTTTGCGCTGTTAGTCATTAGGAGGATGTTGCAAGTCCCATGGTATTTGTGTTCCTGGAAGCTTGCATGACTCCCAGAGCACAGCTCATACCTGGATATACTTGTGTTACAAGAATTAGTTAATATTCTCCTGAAACAGCTGGATCTTGCAGCATCTTTCTGTAGAGTAAGGGTCTGATTCTCCCTGAATTTGCACTCTGGATAATGTCATCTGGATGTTGTATTGTTCTTTCGGAATTAAAAGATTGTTAATAAACGCTATAAATAATGATATGTGGAAGCAGCAAGAAAACATAAAGATCCTCATTTTCAAGTGAGGGCATTGCTAGAGCTGCATTAAGGTTGAATGTACTGGATTATTAGCTGAAGGAAAAACTGATCTGATTAATCTCCTGTCCAGCTCCCTCCATCCCCCTACAGCTTAGAAGAGTCTTTGTCAGACCTCTGTTTTGTTGTTTTGCTACAATCCACTCTGATCATCTGAGCAGCCTCCTGCAGTGGCCACACACTGCTCAGGAACCTGAAGAGCTTTCAGGAGGTAGCAGTCCCTGTTGCCTTTAGCAGGACATTCTCCTAGCCCTTGGTGTACCTTACCATCCTTGAACCAAATCATAAAACCTTTTCAGTCAGCATTTCTCCTCATCCGCCAGCTTGCTACTTGACCCCTTTGAAGTAGTCTTCCATGTAGCAGCATGCTTTTAGGTGAATGAATGTAAATACCTAGTGTTTGCAGAAGATGTAAATTTTTGCTGTATATTGGGGCAAAAGCATCCCTGTTCAGTGTTCCCAGCACACGTACATGGCAAGTCTCACAACTACCACTAAATCTGCAGCCTATTTCCTTTCTGCTGGAAAACTGACTTTGCTCTCTCAGATATAATGTCTTCTGCCAGTGCTCAACACTATGGATGCTGTTCCCAGTGGACTGACGGATCTGTCTAGAAGCACAGGGAGTCTGCAAGAGGGTGGCAACTGCCTGGGGAACTTGAGAGTATCTCCTAACCCATCAGGAAGATCAGGAGTTGATGGTATATCCTGGAAGTAAACCCTTTACCTTTTCTTCAGCTTGTAGCTGAGACTGGGCCTGTCTCTTCTCTCTTCCAATACCCCATAATTCCTCCAGTACACCTGCCCTTTTTCTCCTCAGGGTGCAGCAAGATTAGTAGGAGCATCTCACAGGAGATGACAGAAGGCTGAGATGTGCTCTCATCCAGCAGCATCACCTGCCTCCACTACCTGAGTTAGAAGACACACTGCTGCCAAACATAACAGTGAGAAGAACTGGAAGTGCATCACATCAAATAGGCAAAGTTATTGCATATCATTCTCACAGCAAACATGTACCTGTGAACACGTCGAATGACCACACAAGTGTAGGCTACATCCTGCACCTTATGCTGGAAATACCACACCATGCTCACCCCAAACGCAACTGTACACACACGTAGAATCATAGAATCACTAAGGTTGGAAAGGACCTCCGAGATCATCAAGTCCAACCGTCAACCTAACACCACCATGCCTACTAGATCATGTCCTGGAGTGCCACATCTACACGTTTTTTGAATGTCTCCAGGGACAGCAATTCAACCACCTCTCTGGGCAGTCTGTTCCAACACCTCACTACTCTTTCTGTGAAGAAGTTTTTCCTAATATCCAACCTAAACCTCCCCTGATGCAACTTGAGGCCATTCCCTCTCGTCCTGTCACTTTTTAAGTGGGAGAAGATCCTCCTCACTACAACTTCCTTTTAGGTAGTTGTAGAGAGCGATCAGATCACCCCTCAGCCTCCTCTTCTCCAGGCTAAACAACCCCAGTTCCCTCAGCCGCTCCTCCTAAGATTTGTTTTCAAGTGCCTTCACCAGTTTTGTTGCCCTTCTCTGGACAGGCTCCAGCAGCTCAATGTCCTTCTTGTATTGAGGCAACCAAAACTGGACTCAAGGCCGTACTCAAGGTGCAGCCTCACCAGAGCCGAGTACAGAGGGACAATCACTTCCCTACTCCTGCTGGCCACGCCATTCCTGATGCAGACCAGGATACCACTGGCTTTCTTGGCCACCTGGGCACACTGCTGCCTCATGTTGAGTCGGCTGTCAACCGGTACCCCCAGGTCCTTCTCTGCCAGGCAGCTCTCCAGCCACTCTGCCCCAAGCCTGTAGCGATTCCTGGGGTTGTCATGACCAAAGTGCAGGACCCG
>VWZZ01005755.1:0-16607 GCA_013399095.1 Psophia crepitans | reverse complement strand
GATTTAACACCATTCACCACAACTCTCTGGGCCTGTCCTTCCAAGCAGTTTTGTATCCAGCGAACAGTGTACCGGTCCAAGCCATGAGCTGCTACCTTCTCTAGGAGAATGCTGTGTGATACAGCATCAAAAGCTTTGCTAAGGTCCAGGTCGATGACATCCACAGCCTCTCCCTCATCTACTAGCTGGGTCACCTGATCATAGAAGGAGATCAGGTTGGTCAAGCAGGACCTGCCCTTGATGAACCCATGCTGGCTGGGCCTGATTCCCCATCCATCTAATACCTGCTCAGCGCTCTCAAGATGAGCTGCTCCATGCACCTTTTCTGCCACACCTCACGCTGCATTCAACACATGCATTCTTCACATGATCCACTGGTCACATCATTAATATTACCATGTCAAAACCCACTCTGTGTCTTCAGTTGCACCCCATGTCTCAGTGAATTTGCATGCGTTCCCATTATATACTGTCAAAAAACACATGCTTCCTATACTGAGCCTTGTATCACAGCAAATATGCAAAACATCAGTCTGATGGTGTTCACCTGAAGCAGAAGGGTTGTAATGGAGAGTGATATACACTGCACACTTACAGTTCAATTCCACACGCAGATAGCAAGTACGGAAAACAGTGCAGAATGGAAAGAAAAAGAAATATGTGTATACACACCACTTTACAGGCCTGAAGTACAGCCACTCTGGCAAGTATAGGTATATAGGCAATCAAGAAAGAAATACAGTGTGTGTGCACTGTGTGCTAACATGTATTCAGTGCAACTGGAGCCAAATGGCCACTGAGAAGTGGAAATCAATAGGAAAATACAGGATAGGAAAAGTGCACAGGGTAACACACAGTCATGGGCATCAGGTGGTTACAGAAAAGTTTGCAAGGGTAAAAACAGGAATGAAAAAGGAACCTGGAGCGCTCAGAAAAGGTACTACAGTCTGCAGCCACTGAACTGCCTCTTTTCTATAGACTACAAAGGATGCCAAGAAAGAACCAGGACAAAGGAAAACTTGGAAGAAAGGAGCCCATTATCTACAGCCATATTTCAGAAGTGAAGAAACATCAGTTTCCACTACCCTTTCAAAGGTGAAAATCAGAGCCTGGAAAAGCAGGACCCTTCTCACTAGGACTGGATTGGATTGGGAGAACAAGAGCGAGGCAAAACTGGAGTATCGGCAGTTTGTGGAGTGCAGATGAAGGTAGTAGCCTGGTGGAGCCATGTGTGGGAGGACAGCAAGAACATACTAGTGAAAGGACTGCAGGATATGAGTGAACCTGGCAGAACTGCACAGGAAGCTCGGCACTGGAATAACACAGTGGCTCCAAGGCAGGAGTGAAAAGATACAGACAGCTTAAACCAATGCCAAAGGTACTGCAGAAGAAAATTGTCCTAGATGAGGTGAGTGGTGGCTCCAACAGGTACCTGTGCATTCAGACTGCTGTCACTGCCAGTAGAACCGCAGCTGCATGTAGGGCTCATTCACAAAGCTGAGCATCTGGTGAAGCTGTGATTATTTACCTACCTTTCTTTCTAGTCATTTTGTGCTTAGTCATTACAGTAGCCACCCGAGGTCCCTGTGACCACTGTGCTACCTCAGTGCTACCAATTAACCTCTTTGAGAGTGGGTGGACAGGAGTATGGGACTGTCCTGGCTGTGGCCAGGCCGGGGTTAATGCTCAGGCCCGGGCCAGGGGAGCCGGGCAGGGCCGGCCGCTATTCCGCACCACGTGACATCAGGCCTCTATAAAGGGACTGGCCCGGGAGGGGCCCGGGGCTCCTCCGGGATGGGCTCGCTGCGGGCTGGTTGTCGGTCGGTAAAGTACTGCGTTTGTTACCGCGATTGTTTACATCCCGGGATAATTATTGCAGCCCTATTGTCATTTCCCCTCTCCCTTTGTCGGCCCATAAACGGCCGTTATCTCAACTCGAAGCCATTTGCCCTTTTGTTGCCTCACTCTGCCCCGTGTTTTGCTGCCGGGGCGGTGAGCGAGCGGCTGCGCGGGGCTCGGCTGGGGCTGGGGCTGAGCCACGACAGGGACAGATTAAATGATTTTTGCCTGACATCACACACTAAATCTGTGGCAGGGCGAGGGAGTGAGTTATCACAAGGCTGGTCCTTCTTTTTCTTAAGAGGTAATTCTGACACCACAAGCAAAATAAGAGTGTAGTTAAAGGAGTGTTACCACCATGCAGGTAGGAAGGGCGATAGGGTCAAGTAGTTAGGGAAGAACAGCTAGAAGACAATGGGCAAAACAAGCGTTTTAGAATGAAAGCGAAGAAAGACAGGAGTCAAGCTGCAACACACTATGTAAGTATGTATATAAAAATGATGGAGAAGATGTTAATACAGATCAGAATCTGAAATAAGTATTTTTCCATTTTACTGTGGTTGTTCAGATGTAACATTGGAATATTTCAAGTCTTACCCACAGTTTATTTGTTCCGAGAGGCATACAACAGAAAATGAGTGGTGGCGGGTCTGATCATAGGTCATTAGTTTGCATTTTATTACTTCACGCTTATATAATGAGTTCTATATGACAGTCTCAGTCTTTTCAAAAATCAATGGCCTAGTGGGGTAGCTCATTGTCTCCAGTCTGCTGATGGGAAAATTGAGGCACAGAGGTGTGAACTGGATTGCCTCAAGGCCACACAACAAATTAGAAGCAGAGTTAGAAAAAAAGCCTTGTCCCCCTTTAGCACCTCTAATAACAGGATTATACTCATTGCATAATAAAATTTGAAATGTGGATTCTGTATATTCGTATTATCTTTCATTAATAAAAGAAACCCCTCATCATCTTTGGGAACACAGCATTGTAACATTTTGATGTTCTGCTATTTGCAGACTGGAAAAGCTCTGATTCTTTGCCAGATGTAGCAACAAGAAGGTAGCTCCTACTCTTGACATACTGCCATGAAAACACTGCTGAATTGTCTTTGAGCAACAGCTCTCTTCAAAGCTCATTGATACATTTATCAGTGTCTTCTTTCTGTGGAACAAAAAAATCCAAATCACAGTGCAAGCCTGGGGGAAAAAAAAAAGTGTGTTTTCTTCTTGTCAGTTGCATTTTGTTGGATTTTCTGGCAACTTACAAGAGACTGTTGGAAATACCCTTTTGGGGTAGCATTTCCCAGCTAAAGAAAAAGAAGAATATTTTAAATATGTACATTTACTGTGGATGTTCTAGAGATGAGTGTTGGAGTGTTTCATTGTTAGAAAAAAATGTCATGCACTGTCTTGGCCTCAGAAGATGAGAAAGCACTTATCCAGGGGTAGAGATCAAAAGCACTACAGCTACCTAATAAAATGGAGAAGCAACATTAAGTTAACATCACTGCAGTGACTGAGATATGTTTGCTTCTTATAAAAGGTATCAGCTTGTTTTGCCTCAAGGATGTCCAGTAAGAAAATTGCATTTCCCCAATTCAGCCACAGGGGAAAATAACCTTTTGTTAAAACTTTGACTATCCCAGAAGGTGGAATCAAGTGCATATTTGGACCAACTTCTGAGCTCTGGAAAAGTCATGAAGCTTCTAAGGCAGATTCATATTTTAGCATATTCCTATAGTCTATTTTAGCATATTCTTTTACTATAATTTTCTCATATTTTTCCTGAAAGGAGAAAACACATCCAAGTAGCACATGAACTGCAGTTTGCTGTAGCACACTGAGACTTGTCTTGCCTCAGGCATTTCAGGTCAGTTGCTCCCACAGCATGGACATTGTCTCCTCTTTCGGCAGTTGGTGTTGGGTTGTCCAGAATACAACAATCTCCTTGAAGGTACCTCCCTAAAAAAGATTCTTGGTCAGAGCCTGCCTCCCTGATTTATTTACTAAGAGAGACAGTATTAGCAGGTGGCTGGCAATTTCTAGTTACAGAACACATGCGTGCGTGCACACGCACACTGCAGAACACATGCACCCCAAACAAAAACTCCAGTAAAACTGTGAGTGGCATCATGGATTCCAGGGAACAACACTGTACCAGAAATAACTGGCAGTGTTTCTGTAATGGGGGGCTGCAGGGCTGCTCTGTGTGGGAGGAGGCAGTGAGCTGTCTCATGCCAGTCACAGTTCATACAATCATAGACTGGTTTGGGTTGGAAGGGACCTTAAAGTTCACCTAGTTCCAACCCTAGGGGATGGGCAGGGACACCCTCCCCTAGACCAGGTTGCCCAAAGCCCCATCCAACCTGGCCTTTGAACATTTCCAGGCAGGGAGCATCTACAACCTCTCTCGGCAAACTGTTCCAGTGCCTCACCACCATCATAGTGAAAAATTTCTTCCCAATATCTAATCTAAATCTCCCCTCTTTTTAGTTTAAACCTATTATCCCTTGTCCTATCCCTGTATAACCTGCTGAACAGTCCCTCTCCATTTTTCCTGTAGGCCCTCCTCAGGTACTGGAAAGCTGCAATAAGGTCTCCCGGAGCCTTCTCCAGGCTGAACAGTCCCAACTCTTTCAGCCTGTCTTCACAAGGGAGGTGCTCCAGCCCTCTGATCATATTCATGTCCACTTGGATATCGAGTCGTTGACCACAGCTCTTTGAGTGAGACTGTCCAGCCAATTCCTTATCAGCCAAGTGGTCCACTCATCAAATCCATGTCTCTCCAATTTAGAGACAAGGATGTCATGCAGGACAGTGCCAAATGCCTTGCACGAGTCCAGGTAGATGATGTCAGTCACTCTTCCTTTACCCACCAACGCTGTAACTCCACTGTAGAAGGCCACCAAACTCGTCAGACATGATTTGCCTTTAGTAACGTCTCCTTATTTTCCATGTGCCTGAGCAAAGTTTCCAGGAGGATCTGCTGCATAATCTTGCTAAGCGCAGAGGTGCAACTGACCGGGCTGTAGTTCCATGGGTCTTCCTTTTTCCCTTTTTAAAGATGGGGTTATATTTCCTCTTTTCCAGTCAATGGGAACCTCAATGGACTGCCACGATTTCTCAAATATGATGCATAGTGACTTAGCAACTTCATCTGCCAGTTCCCTCAGAATCCATGCATGCATCTCATCAGGTCCCATGGACTTGTGCACCTTCAGGTTCCTTAGACACCTGATCATCTCCTACAGTGGGTGGCTCTTCCTGATCATCTCCTACAGTGGGTGGCTCTTCATTCTCGCAGTCTCTGCCTTTGCCTTCTGTGACTTGGGCAGTATGGCTAGAGCCTTTACTGCTGAAGGCGGAAGCAAAAAAGTAATTTAATACCTCAGCCTTCTCCATATCCTGTGTAACCAGGTCTTCCATTTCATTCCAGAGAAGGCCCACATTTTCCCTCCTCTTCCTTTTATCACTGACATAACTATAGAAGTTTTTCTTGTTGCCCTTAACATCCCTGGCCAGACTTAATCCTCTATCTATATTCTTTAGGTGATCCTGCTCTAGGAGGGGGGAGGGGTGGACTAGATGATCTCTAGAGGTCCTTTCCAACCCCTACCAATCTGTGAATCTGTGACTCCTAACCAACCTTCTTGGGCTCCTCTTCACTTCTATCTGTCTATAGAAGGCCTCATCTGCTCCGTCTCCCTGGTTGGGTGGTCTGTAGCAAACCCCCACTATAGTGTCCCCTGTCCCTGCCCTCCCTTTAATCCTGACCCGTAAGCTCTCAGTCAGCTCCCCATCCATCCCCAGGTGGAGCTCCATGCACTCCAAGCTGGTCCTTGACATACAGGGCAACATACTTTCCTCGTCTCCCCTGCCTGTCATGCCTGAAGAGCCTGTATCCTTCCATTCCAACAATCCAGATATTTGTATTCATAAGCATTTTCTACTAAGAACTGGTATTTCAGTCAAAGAACTCAAATATCCACTGTTTATGTAAGATATTTATTTGTCCGCCTGATGGGGTGTAGGAGTTGTGAATCTCCAAAGTGTAGAATAGAGATGATAAAGTCATCCGATGGGACAAATTCAGTAATGTTAGTGCAGGACGCAAGACCACAACATTAAGTAGGATTCACTGCTATGAATTTTAGAGGCTTTAACCAAAACTTGACTCTCCTGGACTCTCCTGCGTAAAGGAGAATAGTCTTATCCTTCCAGCTAGGTAAAAATGACAGTAACTAATAAACTCCTCTGGAGCAAGAAGTAACAATGAGTCTCTAAAGGATAGGAAAGAGCATCAAAGGACACATAAAGGATTTACACTAGAAGAAAAATATTAGCTGCTTGGTCCTGCTTTAACTAGCACTACTGAAGAGCTTCAGCTTGGTTTCTATGAGAGCAGACTGCATCTAATGCAGAGACAAGATTCTGCTCTAGGCTACATTCATGACAATGAGACTGGTTGCATTGCACAGAGGCAACATATAATAGCATCTTTCCTTGTCTCTAAGCACCAGCTTAAAACGTTTTTCCTTCTCCAGCATAAGAACAAATAATTTGATAAATCATGTTTCCTTTACATGCCTACATGCCTTCTTTAAAAGACTGTTCTAAGACACTCCTTTTTTTTTTTTTTCCTGGAGACTCACTTTTTTAACACATTCAAATACACATGCATCAAAATATTTGGGAATCCCTTCTGCCAAACCTGTGCACTATGAGTAAATGCTATTCAAGTTACTTTTTGTTCAAGAAGATGCTAATAGATTTCATAATAATCTCATTTCACTATGATTTGCAAACAAAATCAGAACAGCAAAAGTGATTAGCAGGTCTGACTCACCTGTGTACATTCTTTGAAGACAACCAAGAAGAATCCAGTCAAGGATTAATAAAGTGATAAAAAAAGTACAAAGGGAATGATTTTAGCCTTCTGCTGAACAAGATGAAGAAAAATGAAAATAAATAAATTAAAAATACCAAAATGCATGTCTGCAGAAATATTATGTTTAATTGGAAGTTTATTTCAAATTAATTACTTACTGTTAGTTAATTACTGTTGCCAAGTATATTTTAAAGGTTCAAAGTGCTTAGTGCTAGGTCTGGCAGAATGGTGCTCATTCACATCTGCTCCTGTAGGAGGTTGATAAGCCAGGCTTATTTTACACACATGATATTTTCTTCTTCTTTCCAAAACAGCTGGATAAAGCAACGCCTACTCTCAGAAGTTCTCAGCTGAAAATCAAGTTGAAAGTTCCACCCCAAAACCAAAACCATTAGCAGAAGAATAAATGGATATTTTGCCCATCTGATACCCAAAATGTTTTGTTTCTAAGCAGAAAATCTGTTTCTCTCCAAAGCTCAGTGAAAATGTTCTTTCCTTTCCTGGTGGGAGTTGAAAAGTTCCCAAGAAAGCTTTGTGGTGGTTGCCTGCAGGTCTCCATTACAAATGCTTCAGCTTATTCACAGATTCAAAAATTAGTAGGGGTTGGCAGGGAACATCTAGTCCAACCCTCCCTGCTACAGCAAGATCACCTAGAGCAGGTTGCACAGGATTGCATCCAGGAGGGTTTTGAATATCTCCAGAGAAGGAGACTACACAACCTTGCTGGGCAGCCTGTGCCAGTGTTCTGTCACCCTCAGAATAAAGAAGTTTTTCTTCATGTACAGATGGAACTTCCTGTGTTCCAGTTCGTGCCCGTTGCCCCTTGTCCTGTCACTGGGCACCACTGAGAAGAGTCTGGTCCCTTCCTCTAGGCATCCACCCTATAGTGGATAGTTATAAGCCTTGATGAGGTCCCTGCTCTGTCTTCTCTTCTCCAGGCTAGAAAGACTCAGCTCTCTCAGCCTTTCCTCATAAGAGAGGTGCTCTAGCCCCCTCATCATCTTGGTACCCCTCTGCTGGACTCTTTCCAGTAGTTCCCCGCCTTTCTTGAACTGGGGAACCCAGAACAGGACACAGGACTCCAGATGTGACCTCACCAGGGCAGAGCAGAGGGGGAGGATAACTTCCCTCGACCTGCTGGTTGCACTCGTCTTGATGCACCCCACTGGCCTTCTTGGCCATGAGGGCACACTGCTGGCTCATGGAGACTCCCAGGTCCTTCTCTGCAGTGCTGCTTTCCAAGTCAACCCCTAACCTGTACTAATGTCTGGAGTTCTTCTTCCCTATGTGAAGGACCCTACACTTGCCCAGATTGAATTTCATAAGGTTCCTCTTTGCCTGTCAAGATCTCTCTGAATGTCAGCGCAGCCTTCTGATGTGTCAGCCACTCCTCCCAACTTGGTGTCATCAGCAAATTTGCTGAGGGTATACTCTGTCCCCTCATCTAGGTCATTGATGAACATGTTGAATAAGACTGGACCAAGCACTGACCCTTAAGGCACACCACTAGGTACAGGCCTCCAACTAGACTCTACCCACTTCACTGTCCACTCATCCAATCCACACTTCCTAAGCTTGCTAACAAGGATGATGTGAGAGACAGTGCCAAAAGCCTTGCTGAAGTCAAGGTATACAACATCCACTGCTCTCCCTTCATCCACCTGTCATGCCGTCATAGAAGGCTATCAGATTGGTTCAGGCATGATTTCCCCTTGGTGAATTCATGTTGATCACTCCTGATAACTTTCTTCTCCTCTACATGTTTAGTGATAATCTCCAGCCTCACCTTTCCAGGGATGGAGGTGAGGCTGACTGGCCTGTAGTATCCCGGGTCATCCTTCTTCCCTTTTTGAAGACTGGAGTGACATTGGCTTTCCTTCAGTCCTCAGAGACCTCTCCTGTTCTCCATGACCTTCCAAAGATGATTGAGAGTAGCCTAGCAATAACATCTGCCAGTTCCCTGAGAAGTCGTGGGTGCATCCCGTAGATTTGTGAATGTCAAGGTGGCCCAGATATTCTCTAACCCAATCCTTCTCGACCAAGGGAAGGTCTTCATTTGTCAAGAATTTCCCTTCTACCTCCAGGGTTTGGGTTTCCTGAGGGCTGGCCTTAGCCAGAAGCAAAGAAGGCATTCAGTAACTCTGCCTTCTCTGTACCATCCATCCCCAAGGCACCCACCTCATTCAGTAGCAGGCCCACACTTTCCCCAGTCTTTCCTTTTCCCTTGCTGCTGATGTATTTGAAAAAGCACTTCTTGTTGTCCCTGACATCCCTTGCCAGTTTTAATTCCAAGTGCGCCTTAGCCTTCCTTGTTGCATCCCTACATACTCTGACTACATTCCTATATTCCTCCCAAGTGGCCATTCCCTTTTTTCACATCCTGTAAACTTCCTTCTTCCCTTTGAGCCTTTCCAGCAGCTTCTTGCTTATCCATGCAGGTCTCCTTCCTTCTTTGCTTTCCTGTTCTTCAGGATGTACCTATCTTGAGCTCGGAGAAAGCCTTGTTTGAATATCGACCAGCTCTCTTGGGCCCCCTTACCTTCTAAAGCCTTAACCCATGGGATTCTCCAAAGCAGGTCTCTGAAAAGGCCAAAGTTTCCTCTCCTGAAATCCAGGGTTGTAATCCTACTTAACTGCCCTGCTCCTTTGACGTACCATCCCGAACTCCACTATCTCATGGTCACTGCAGCCAAGGCTTCCCCCAACCTTCCCATCTTCAACCAGTCCTTTGTTTGTTAATACAAGGTCCAGCATCACCCTTCTCCTTGTGGGCTCCTCTAACACCTGCATCAAAAAGTGGTGCTGCTGCTACAGATGGTGTCACCCTCCTTCACTTCTCATTTCAGTCATCATCATATATGCCAGGCTGAAAAATGCTGTTGAGACATGATTAATAATAGAGTTCAGATGGGATAAATCCCACTTGGGGACAACTGGCTTGAAAGAAGCTAAAGCAAGTTTCCTGCTTCTTTGCTTTTCTTCTGCCAGTGGACTCAGCTGAGAAATGATGCAGATTTAGAAAGGAATCTGGGAACTAGATGGAAAAAACATGTTGTGATTGAACTGATGTTTCATGACAGGTCTTATTGGTCAGCAAAGCAGCAGATATGAGACAGTTGGCTGGGTCTGATGTATGTCACCGTGTCAGGATGTTCACAGCCTTCAAGACCTCATCCACTGAAAATCATTGAAAAATATATCTGATCATTAACAGATGGCTGTTAACAGCTTCTGAGAGCACCCACCCTTGCATTTCCAAGAACCACCCCTTCAGTGGAACATGTCTGCACAGCATTAATTATCACAGGTGGTCCAATGAAGTCAGATCACAGTAAAAAATTATCTTCTGCCTTTCTGATTAATATTATTAAACAAAATAGACTACACATACAAATTCATAAAAAAAGAACTGGATTATCAAAACTTTTTCTCTCCAGGGTTTTTTTTCCTGACATTATGTACACAGCAGGACTGCATCAAATTATATCAAATACCACAAGTAAAATTCAGCCCCTTTTAGGCATTTAACACACTGCAGGCAGCACAGAACAGAAAGCTAACAAGGTTTCCACCAAGTCAGTCACTAGGACAGACTGTCAGATGGTGTAATGCTTGAATTGATATTGTCAAAAAACATCAGGTTTAAAAGTCAGTCTTGCAAAATTACAAGTAACAAGCAAGTGGGTGATAGATCAATTTCCCATCTCCTAGATATCTATGGCAGCACGATTCTTTCAACAATAGCACCCATGTAGCTGGTTTAGAAAATGGAAAACCTAAATTTGTGTATGTCCTCCATTGTGGCCCACCCTCCCCTGGGTTAGGAGCAACTTTTCTCAATATAGCACCATCTTTCTCACATCACTACTTTCTTAAAATGCATTTTTGATATCTGTGCTCTCTGAAGTACTGAGGCCTAAGGGTCATAGACTGCTTCCCAGCACAGCCATGCTCTTTCCCTGACCCATGCCTCTGACAACCAGTGAAGGAGCTCAGCAATGCACAGTGCCTTCAAGAGAAGGCTGTGCTAAATATTTATTTTTGTCTTAGCATGTGTAAATACTGGTTTTCATTCCAGAGCCCAAATAATTTCTCACCCCTCCAGTGCTGTCAGTGTAGTTTGTGCATCTAATAGTTGATTATGGAAAAGTCACAAATGATACAATTTGCAAAAGTAACCCAAACCCATTCCTTTCATTCCTCAGACTCTACAGGGAGAACAGGGCATAAATTTCATGTGCTGAGAAAAGAATCCTATATTCATGAGGTGCTATCATACATATAAAAGAGGAAACTGCTCCTCAGAGGCTGGAAAAACACCCAAATGAGAAGAATTTGTGTGCCAAGAATCCTGCCTGATTTTTCTTTACATTCTGCTAGGAAGAAATATAGAAAATGACAATATTAAGCAAAAGGTATTTGAAGGACCTCTGTTGTTTTTCTTACATGCTCTTTTATGTTTTGTAACTCAAAGTGAATAGCTTGTAAAGAACATAATGACCATAAAGGAGTAACATTTGCAATTTGTTTATTAATTGCTTCTGAACTGATCGGGCTTTTAAAATAACATCCTTTTGTACGCATGCCATAAGCATGTCATGGAAGAGTTCTCTGGAGAGTGACTTGCAGCATGCAGGGTAGGGCTGAAGCTGCTGTTTATTGCAAGGCATAAAAAAATCCTGGAAGATTGCTGTGATGACTGCCGAAAATTTTTAAACTCTCCCAACGCAATCAAGATGAGTATTTTGCAAAGCGGAGGGTCTACAGCTACTGTAGGATTTGTCCTCAAGTATATCATATCCCTCAGTCTTAATAGCATGATTTTCTCCACTTTGTTGATGAGAAGGTTGCCTTAGAAAGCTCTTTATTCACAAATATGAGCTAGTGCATATACATAGCCAAAGGAATAAAGGTCTTATGTTCCAAAAGCAGCCTGATGTCCTGTGCCATCCTGTTTAATTTGAAATCTGAAACGTAAAGACATCTTTTATAGCTAAATTTTCGAATCTTACTATAAAAGACATAAAGAAATGGGCTCTCATTTGCTTCTCTGGGTACCCTTAATTGTCCTGGAGTTTATAGGGATTCAGCATGGAAGGAGCAGATGAGTGAACCATACTAGGCTCTGCTCCATTACAGAAGTCCGTATACAGCAGACAAAAAGCAAGGCAGATACACATATTATTCTCCTAAGAGAAAGCCCCAGAGCTGTAATTGCTGCTGTAGTTTGCACTGTCAGACACAGATACATCCCACTGTTGCTTCACAGCCCTGGAAACGGCATCTAATAGACAAAGAAGGTAAGGCTTAGCACAAGGAAGAACTCATGGCTGCTGTACTGGGAGCTCTGGAACACAGAGGGGATACAAGAGACAGAGATACGGACAAGGGCCATATGAGTAACACTGGCTTAACTCCTCAAAATTCTGTTACAAAAGCCTTTGCCCAAGCCTTGACACAGAACACTCCTCCTTCCTTCTGGAAGCAAACATGCTCAAAGGCATCCACCTCTCAAAGCAGGCTTTGTAAAAGTACAAAATAACAAACAAGGATAAGAAAACAAAAGAATCCCAGATTTCACTTGCTGGGGGGTGGGGGGTGGGGAGGAGGGGCTAAAATCTCTGAGTGCTCTACCCTGTCAGGCTGGTCCTTCCCTGATCCAGTTCTGCAGGTTTTTTTCAATGATTCCCTGCATTAAGTAAGCAGGAAGCACCCTCAAACCCCAGGATGCATGAGGCTATGCTTGAGGTCTGCATCAAGAGCAGATCACCTTACTCTGCTCTGGTTTCAGATCTCCCCCTTGCTGTGTGTTCCCTTGCCTGTGTGACCACCCCATCCCAGCTTCTGGAAGCTGAGAATGTCCAGGCAGCTGCAGGGAAAGTGCCACATCCTCTTTCCTCAGTGGGGTCCTGTTGATTGGGCATGTTGCAGCAGGGATGGGGTGACAGTATTTCTTGTCCTCCCATCTCTGCCATCTGTCTTACCTTCTGTAAGGCTCTGATAACAAGTGAATGTCCCAAATACCCACCTTCAATGAGGGAGTGCCGACCGAAGGCAGGACCTGCGGAGGCAGGGTGCTGTGTTGGGAGCCCATCCCCTGGTTCCTGCAATGTGTGGACAACGGCCTCTGCTGCGCACGCGGGCCCGCGAGGGGCCATTGCTCGGTCAGCCCCACAGGGAGTGGGCAGAGAGACCCCCAGAGCCCACCGACTCATTCCTGAGCACACACTGAGCATGCTCAGTGGTGACAAAACCCCGCTTATGGGGGGGGAGCACACTGGGTTATAAAAGGGTTAAACAAAAGGTTTTGGCGTGTGCCCACCACCCGAGAACTGCAGCCACAAGCAGAGAACTTCACGTGTGCCCACTATCCCGAGAACTGCAGCCCCAAGCCAGAGAGCTCCGCTGGACCCTCGAGATGGTGAAATCTTTCTGCCTTTTTTATTTCTGTCTGTCTTTTCCTCTCTGCCACTCACTTTGTGTCTAACCTCATTTTTGGCAAATGGGGGTAGTTTTGCTATTATTGTAACTTGCACCAAGCTGCTGTCTTTTGTGGTTCTGCTGGGTGTGAAATAAATTTGTGGTTTGTCTGAACTTCTAGAGTAATTATCATTACTCCTGATTACCGCACAGAGAATTAAAAAATTACCTCTCCCTTACACCTACTGAGTGGGACGGGACAACAGCATTGGTGTATGTAAGTCTGGGACTGAGAAAGACATTTGAGAGATTTCTAGACTTCCTGTCACTTAAAGGTAATACAAAGTCTGTCCAAGGACTTCAGGAATCCTGAAACAAGGATTTCTTTTTCAAACAAACACCCCTTTGATATACAGAAAACTCGTTATGGTTTCTGTCGTGTATTCACTTAAACCTCTAGCAATGCCTAAGCTCCCAGCCCTACATGATATGTTGCACCTTCTGATACCCTGTGTGTCCTCACCTTCCGTGTAAAGTCAGTAAACACCAGGACTGGTGGTGTTGCATGCCCTTCTGACCCCCTCATGTTGCTGCTTTGGATGGTGGGATAGCTGCTTGATAACAGTGCCCCACATATTATCTATGATGTGGTGATCCCCACATTTCCCCTATGGCCCTCTCTGCAGAGGTTTCACCACTTCTCTCTGCTCACACCTCATAAACTATACTCTGAACAACAGTGTGTTGCCATCCCTGGAATTTTTCTAATTCTTGGAGACACTAACTTTTTACAGGGAAAAAAGAAATGTAAGCAGCTTTCTGAAGTCCTGTGGAGAAACAAACTGCATCTCAGGGCTCATTTTTGGTGACTAAATCCCAAGGAATGGACCGTGAGTAGTGAATCCAGACCAGAGACCAGATCCTCTAATTTAACAAATGATTCTCAACTAAAAGCAACCCTCAATATATAAAATCTGCCTTGGCACTTTTCAGAAAAATCTCATCCCAAGCAAACCAGTAAGTCCGATAAAGGTGTCAGCCCTGCAATATTCTCATTTTGTAGCAGGCGAAGAACTCTGAACAGAGAGAAAGGCTCGTTCCCCTTACGCATCTACTAAATGCTGACTTGGGCCCAGCTCGCTGGCAGAACCACACAGACCACCATAGTTCAAAAGCTGATACCAGGTCTACTGCTGCTTTTACCAGCACCATCACCTGCAGCCTGTCAAGGCCTCCTAGATAGCATAATTTTCAGGAAACAGATTCTGGCGGAAATGACCTCATTGAAATCAGTGGGAAAACTCCCTTATAAAACACCATGTTTATAAAGCCATTTTAATAGAAATCTTACAAAAGCATAGAAAAAGTAATGCAAAATATTAAATAATTTATACGGTAATGATACCAGTGCTACACTGTACTAGTGTAAGGGCCTTATGATCTTTTAAAGTGCCTAGAAATGTCTGAATCCTGGAGAAATTGAGTTGAATATATAGCTAAATGGATTTTGTCAGAATTTCTTGGAAAATTATTTACTTTCTTATTAGACTGTAGATGGCAGCTGATTGCAGGAAAATACCTTAAAATAAATTTTGCAATCCTACAGTAATCCTGAATTAAAATTTTTGGAAGATGAAGTGTTAAACAGAATTTATGAGAGAAAACCTGGGGTTTTGGGTACCGGGAGGCACCTGGGCTGCCATGGTGGCTCAGCTCCAGCAGAAAGACAGTTGATTACAGGCTATTGGCCAGGAACTGTCCCATCCCCCTCGGGCAAGAGACAGCCTTCCCTTCGGGCTGGGTTCAATAAGGGAGAGCTGAATGAGCATCACTGCCCCAGGGTGTCCAGGAAGAAGACAGTGACCATGGGCACTCTCTGCCTACCATTAACATGAGCATTAGGATGTTGAGTACAAATGCCCACAGAAATACACAAATGAGAATATTACACATTTTTGCCTGTTTGATAGCATGCCAAGTTTTGTGAAGCAAAGCAACCCTCTTACTATTTCATCCCTTACATTTTCCTAGACCTATTCTCTGGAGAAGAAGATATAATTGAAAGTCAGAGATGGGCAACTGGTGCTTCAAGAAGACTCCAGCCCTGGTCAGCATACTCAGGGACATCCACAACAATTACTTTGCAGGTAGGATACAATGGCAGGACTATTGGCCACGCATCTTGCTGCTGTCAGGTGCAAGACAAACACTGAGCAATCCCATTTCAAACAAAACCGCAACAGTGGATGCCTACAGGCCGCAAACAGAGCATCTGGAGTATCTCAGCATAGATGCTTACAGTGTCAGCCTGAATGACAAGCATGGACATGAAGCAATCGCCAGGTATCATGACCCCCTCGTTTTCACAAATGGTGCTTCTTTTCAGGTCCCAGCTTCTGCCAAAGTGATGCCAACTATGGCTGAAAAGATAAATTTGGTGCTGGTTATATCACCCTCGTTTTCACAAATGGTGCTTCTTTTCAGGTCCCAGCTTCTGCCAAAGTGATGCCAACTATGGCTGAAAAGATAAATTTGGTGCTGGTTATATCACCCTCGTTTTCACAAATGGTGCTTCTTTTCAGGTCCCAGCTTCTGCCAAAGTGATGCCAACTATGGCTGAAAAGATAAATTTGGTGCTAGTTATATCACCCATAACCGCAATCTAGACCTGCTTCCAGTGTGCCTGAACTCCAGCAATGCTCTCTGGCACCAGCACCATGAACCTCAGTTACAGGGCAGGATCCCAGTGCAGGCAAGTGCTTTGGCCCATGTGAGGTAACTTTGGTAGCTTTACCTCAGGAGAGAAAGCAGGCTCTGTTACAGGCAATAACATAAGCTACATGGTAATTTAGTGTGGTACCTGGCAAAAATAAACTATCAGCTAGAGGATTATTATTCTAATTTAATTTCTTCTGACTTAGTTCACAGACTCCCACAGAACAGAGCTCTTTCCAACACTTTTGTCCTTACCTTTCCCATGTAAAGCAGCTCAATGAATAATCACATGGCTGTACTGTAGCCACATAACTCTGGATGTACTCTGAGTCAGAAGAAACAACCATATGGGTCCTCTCACTGAAGATGTAATTATCATATTTGCATTCAGCAGCTCCTGCAAAAAAAAGGTGTTTTAATTAATATGAATCACACTATCACCTCTTCCTACTCTGAACGCTCCTGGAGAATTTAGTCATATCATAGCAAATATTGCCCTGAAGACAAAAATCCTTACACACGCTAGCACCAACAGGTGAGGAAGTCCAATGTCATGGCTTTATCCCAGCCAGCAGCTGAGCACCACGCAGATGCTCGCTCAGTCCCCCTCATTGGAAAGGGGGACAGAATCGGAAGAGTGAAAGTGAGAAAACTCGTGGGTTCAGGTACAAGAGTTTAATAAGCGAAGCAAAAGCTGTGTAGCGAAGCAAAGTGAAGCAAAAAGCAAAACCAGAAATTCATTC
>VWZZ01005754.1:3379623-3431378 GCA_013399095.1 Psophia crepitans | reverse complement strand
AAAGAAGTTTGAAGTCTTAAAAATATGGTTCAGAGAATTACAAGTAATCAGAGCTGCGGGGGTCAGCAGTGCAAACTTTTTAAGACTAATGTTTATTTAGAAAAGTGAGTGGTGTCTGCGTTGCTTTTCTAGTGCCCCAGCACAAAAGTCCTAATGGCTTTTGCAGACTTTCCATCCCAAACTGCTGCACAGGGCGTGGGGACCACCACCGACAGCAGCTCCGAGCCGCCCCCTGTCAAAGGGAGCACTGGCACAGGGTTTAACACATCCCCCCCCGTGAATCAGGGACGACATTTTCAGCACCCCCTCCCCAATTTTGCTTCGCTTTCGCGGTTGTTTGATGTAACCCGAACCCTCGATAATACCTGGGAGGAGAAATCGGGGGATGGGGACGGCGATTTCGCTCCTTTCCCAGCCCCGTTCAGCCCGGCCGGCTGCGGTCCGGACAGCGACGCGGGGGTTCAGCCGGGCTGGAAACCTCGTTAGGAGGAACCCGGGGGCAGAGGCAGGAACAGGCGCGGGGCGGGCTGGCCGGTGTCCATCGGGGAGGCAGCGCTGGCAAAACCATTCCCTCCGCCTCATCCCCTTCCCGCTGCCACCCTCTAGGGCACCCAGACAACCAGAAGTCCCTGTGCCATTTTGGGGGTCTCTGCTGAGCCCATCCCAAAATTTGGGCAGTTTGACTGCTCTTGCAGAGACTCAAGTCTCCATTTCAGGATGCTGCTTTTTCTTTTTGTTCCCAGGACTGGAGGAATAAACCCAGCAACCCTCAAAACCTCTCATGCCTTTTGGGACAGCCAGCCCTCTCCCCCCCTCAGCTTTAATCAGGAGGTGAATCCAGGGGAAACCCAGACCTGGGAGTCCATTGCAAACCAGCAGCACCAGTGCCAAGTACCTCAGGGCAGGGCTGAGAGAGCTCAGCTGGGTTTAGTTCCTCCCCACATCATCCCACTGCCCTTGGCAGGTGGCAGGAGACGGAAGGGCTGAGTAGGGCAGAGGGTTCAGCTCCTTTTCCAGCAATGCACAGCAATTACAGCCTGGACATGGACTGCAACCAACAGCAAGCACATCTTCCCAGGGGCCCCGAGGAGAGGAGGGTAGAGATATTTGGGCTGCTCAGGAAAATGCCTGTGTTTGTCCCCTCTCCCCAGTCTGTGTGACAAACATCCCTAGGAGCTTTCTTTTTACTTTTCAAACACAGACCCTTTTACTAACTGTGAGCCCAGCTGGCAGAAGGTGATGTACTGCTAAAATCCTCCTGTTCCTGGCAAAGGTGAGACCAGATTATCTCTCAATCTGTGGGGGCTCACTGGCCACCCTGGGACACTACAGCTCCTTTTCCATCCTCTGCAGCTCTCGGCAGGTTTGTGTGTGCCACAGCAGAGGGATGGGGTTAGCCTGGCCATGCAGGCTGAGCAGGTCTGTGGGGGCTGCATCCCCCCTCATGTGTCCCAGAGGGATCCCACTCAGCAGAACATCAGTTGGGAAAGGGCTGGGTGGTGAAGCCATGGGGAGCAGAGGCCTGGAGAGAGCCTCATCCCTAGAATGAGGGGGTATGAGGCTACTGATCCCCCCTCTGTGCATTTGGTCGCCGGCATGGATGCACTGGGGAGCCCGCAGTGTGGCTGGGATAAGCTCTGGGGTCTGACACTATTGTCTCCTCTCCTCTCCTCTCCTTAGGGTTCACAGCTCAGCTCATCACTGGTGTGACTGGGGAGGCTCTGCAGCAGGACAGTGCTCTCAGCAGTGGGATGTACAGGACAGAAACAGCATGGGGGAGAGGAGAAGGCTGGATCCTGCTCCCTTTCCAGCCAAGTCACTGTCTTGTCCTGCTCCCAGAAAGGTGAGCTCAGTTTAACCCCTTCTTTGGTCTGTGCACAGGAGAAAATACATAGCTCAAACCCAATCAAACAATGGCAGCTGAAGGTGCCTCTGGAAATACACACACACACACCTGAGCCCTGATCCTGCCTTCCCCTGGCCAAGTCAAACTCAGGTGCTCAGCTCCATCAGGTCCAGGGCTGGGGATGAGGCTGGGCTGGCGGTGCTGCGAGGTCAAGCGCGGCAGAGTGAGGACATCGGTATTTATAAACTGCTGAAATGTGCCTGACACTTGAGGGAAGATCTTCTCTGCTCTCTCAAGGGCTTTCATTTGAAGGGCTTGACTCTGCCCTCGAAGAAGTTGATAAGACCTTCTGGCTCTCATTATCTCCAAGGACCCTGCGTCACCCTCCTTGTTGCATGCTGAAGCACCCACATCATGTCGCTGTAATCGCTTAGGGAATGGAGGGCCCCTGGGCAGGACTTGGCATTTCTCTTCAGGGTTTGGCCTCCTGGTGCAAAGCCAGGCTGTGGGAAGGGGCTGGGTGGCACCAGCCTGTTGCTGTTCTGCATCTCTCCATCTCCTCCACAAAGCACAAACACTGGGAACGCCATTCAGCCCCAAATTGGGAACATTTGGGCTGAAATCTTTTGAATGCATTTGAAAAGGGGAGGGAGGGTTGGGAGAGGGACATGGGAAGGGGAAAGAGTTACAGCCCTGCTGGCACGAAGTTGGTTTGGCTGGATCCTGTCCCTTTGTGGCTGTCATCTGTTGCTGTACCTGGGAGATGCTGCAAGCCATGTGCAGACGAGGCTCAGCCGTGCGAGAAGCAATATTCCCACACCAGGTATCAAGACACTGCACCCACCTTGCCTTGCCCCCCAATTTAAATCACAGCTGCACTTCTCCCTGGCAGGGAAGGGGTGCAAATTTCAATCAGCTCCTCCTGCCTCTGTGTCCTGCTCCCCAGGACCTTGCTGGGGCAGAGGGGTGTATGTGGCAGTGTGGGTGCCAATAGGTGGCTCAGGGAGGCCAGGGACCAGTGGAGCAAAGCCCCTTCATCGCCCAGGGGCTGGGGCCAGCCTGATGCTCCAGCGAGACTTTTCATCTGCCTCCGTGATGTTAGCAGAGCACAAAGGCAGAGGAGAGGTGAACCCCTCTGTTAATACACGTGTTTTAAATAACTGTTATTTTTATTTCTTCCCTTCGGTGTGGTGGGCTTGGCACACATCTTTGTTTGCACAATTGTCCTGCCTATATGCTCTGTTGCCCAAGTAAGGAGAAAGAGATCCTGTGCGTGATTTGGAGGTGTGCTTTTCTGGTTCTGACATGTAAATATTAATCAAAAAACAGCACCAAAGAGACAAAAAACCCCTCCTACCCTTGAACCCCTTCAGATCCCTTTATTGTCCTGGCAGTTGTTGCACTTGGACTGGCTTTTCGCTTTCTCCTCTCAGAGCAGCTGGCTCCAGCAATGGTCCCCAGATTCCTCAGCTATGTCCTACTGAGGGAAAACATTTATTGAAGTTTTGAGATTATTGGGGAAATACATATTTCTGCTTCTTTTCCAAACTCTGACATCTTTTCTAAGCCAGCTGCACGTGTCAGCGCAGGGGCAGGAGAGGCATCCTCTTGCTCTCCTCTTGAAGCCGCTACCTTCCGTGTGAACTCTGGGTACCCAGAAGCACCATGGAGGGGGATTCCTACTGTCACCCTATGTTTCGTTAGTGGGCAATAGCAGTGAGTATGCATGTAGTTTATTTTCCTCCATAAAGCTGCACTTCAGCTTACTCACACCTCTGAAGAAACAGGGGGTATGGACGCATGCATCCAGCTCCTCACACAACCACATGCAGAAGATCCTTGCTGAGGCAGTATCCACGATTTGGTGCTGCATGGGAAGAAGCAGAAGGGAGGGGGGGGTTATTGAAAGCAAGGAAGGCAGAGAAGGAGAAAGGGTCTGGCATAAACCTGCCTCATCTTGTCGGCACACGCGCCTGTGACTGAATTGTGGGTACGCACGTGAGGTTGAGCTATGTCCTTGACCGGAGCATCCCTCATCGTTCCTCCCCCGTGACCACATGAGCTGACAGGACCCAGTGCTTGGTGTTGCCTGTGAGCACCAGATGTGCCCAGTGCTCACCTCCTGTCTCCCAGCACCCCGAATCAGGGCCAGGGTGCTCAGCACCCCCAGGGGAGCAGGTGCATGTGTATACAGGTGTGTGTGTGTGCACAGGTGTGTATGTGCACGTGGGGAGGTCTCCCTTGGCAGCACAATGGGAGAGCAAAGTGTAAAACACTCCTGGCTGGGTGGATGAATCGTCTACAAAGGGCTCTTCAACGTGAACGTGCACCGCAAAGGCGCGTGGCAGCCTCCAGGGAACAACGGCTGGGGCTGAGTCACAGCACTGCAGAGAAGCGTCCCGATTCTTCCTGTCAAGGGAAGGGGTTTTTTACCCCTGAGACAGCTTTTATTAATGAATTCCTGAGATCACTGTGGTATCAGGGGCACAGGAAAGAAGAAGAAAGGAAGAATAAGGATGAAATGGTGCTTGAGCTTGGTGCCTGTGGGTTGGATGCAATGCTCACAGCAGTAAGCAGAGCTACAGGTGATGCCGGTCCCTTTCCAGTTTCCACCCCAAGAGCTGGGGCTGGGACCACAGGGGGAGAGGGCACAGGGAGGTGCCTGGTGAAAGGACCAGGCAGCCTGTTTCACATGAAGAAGAGGAAATACCTTCTCTGGGGCACCCCGTAAAACTCACTCTGCTGTGGCTCTCACTCCGCTGGCAGCTTCTCAGATGGTAACTACTAAGTGCTCAAGTTTGGACGTGGCATTTAGCTTCAGATGTCTTTGAAACTTCAGCTGCCAGAGGTTGGCAGGCTGCAGCAGAGAGAGGATCGTTCTGTGCTCACTGTTTCTGATATTTTTTTTCTAAGCATCCATCCTCAACCGCTGCTGCAGAGGAGACACTGGAGCTTTGGATGAAATCCCACATTCTCATGGAAGCAGAACGGCAGGAAGGCAAAGAGGAAAGAGGAGGAGTAATATACTACTCTCGGGGGCACTGGTTGCATTTCTGTTTGCTTTGCTATGTTGTTTCCTTTTCTTCCAGCCACATACTACAGGATTATGGCAAACAAATTAAGGGATTAAATCATAAGGGAGAATTAGGATCCTGCTGATTTAAAAGCAGAAGCCCAGATGGACTTACTGAACTTTAGATGATGCAAGAACATCTTGGGGAGTGCTGTGAATGTAGGTCATAGGATAATTTAGGTTGGAAGGAACCTCTGAATGTCTCCGGTCCAACAGCCCTCAAACCAGAGCCAACTTAGATCAGGTTGCCCAGGGCTTTATCCAGCCAAGTTTTGAATGTTTCCAAGGATGGAGATTCCACTACCTCTCTGCTCCCCTGTGTTTAACCATCCTCGGGTGAATTTTCCCCCAATATCTAATCAAAGCTTTTCCTTCTGCAACTTGTATTCATTGCCTCTCCTTCTATCACTGTGCACCTTGGGTGGATGTCCAGGTGGATCAGGGACCTGTTCAGGCCCTGTTGTACCTGCCTTGTGAGCCAGATTATTGGGCAAAAGCTTCAGAGATGGTCCTATCTTAAACAGCAGCTTCTGGGTCTCCTAAGCCCCTTGGACTCTCCCCATGTGAGCAGAACCTGGATGGGAGGTCTCATTTCTCCATGGTGCATCAGTACTGCTGTTGAATCAGTCTCACCTGTAGAAGGACAGACTGATGATTTTCTACGACTGGAGACACCCCAAACAACATCCAAAGAGTGCTCCCACAACTCATTTTCAGGACCATCCAGGTGATGGTGGTTCTGAGGAAAAAGGACATGCAATGGCCTTTGGTCTGCTGCATCCACCTGGGGAAACAAAGGCACAGCTGAAAAAAGATCACCTGCCTACCTTCATTGTTGGTGACTGAGCCAAGTGATTCCTTCCCCTCAATGCTCTGAGTGCTTCTCTGCGCTGCCTGGCGTCACATAGCACGAGGCCACGCTCAGCCACTGCTCTTGGTGACAGGCTCACAGGTGGGCAGACCTCTCCCAGTACATTCTGGCAGCTAGGAATAATGTCAGTGGAAAACAGAGCTGTGACATGTTTGGCTGGGCTTTGAAAGAGAAGAGGAGAGAGGAGAAGAAAGAAGCTGTCTACAACATCCCAGCCCGTCTCTGCCACTGGGAATGGATGTGAGGGCTTGTTCAGGGAGGAGGCAGCCTGGCCCTGTGCAGTGAGGAAGGGAGAGGCAGAAGTCATGAAACAGGGCTCTGTTTGGACCTAAATTCGATTTGCATGGTTAAAACTTGTTGATCCCATACAAGGTTTTCCTGGCTGGGAGCTGAACTTGGTTCCACAGCCAAGCTTTTTTTCTTTTCCAGAGTGTTCAGCATAAATCAGACTTTCACAGCCGTCCTTGAGTGGAAGGAGCAAGAAATCACGTTTTGTCTCCTGTCCAGGAGCTCTGGGAGAAAGGAGCTGTCAGGAACCAGCCCAGATCCTCTGACATGTGCTCTGTGCATCCTCGCTGCCTGGCTCTGTCTTCCCCCATCTGTTGTAACGGCTCCATCAGCTTCCGTGCGCTGCCTTCCCCAGCTGAGATCCCAGCCAGGCTGCTGACATCCAAGCCGAGCTGTGCCCCAAGCAGGGGACGCCGTAACACATTTTGGGCTGGGTTAGTTTCTCCTCTGCCTCTCACCCGAGCCATTCAGTGGGTTTTAGCCCAGTCCACATCTGATGTGGTGCCCTGCTAAGACCACTTGCACCCCCCTGGTGTGATATCTTTAGGTTCTTTTTTTCCTCTAGAGGGTTGGCCCAGGGAAGTCACCCTTCCATGTGCTTTTCTAACTCTCTTGTCACCAGCCTCACTGGGAAATATTTTCTTAATATTTAAGCAGAACTTCTCTTGCTGTGCCTTCTGTCCATTGCCTCCCACGCATCTCCAAGAAGAGTGTGGTTCCATTTTCTCCACACCACCCATTAGCCTCCTCTGGCTGAACAAGCCCAGCTGTCCACATCTTCCAATCTGGCAAAGTACTGCTAATTTTTCTTGTACTGCTTCATAAGCATTTGAGGGAGAGGAGTGAGTTCCCACAAACACTACATGGGTCACCTATGCTCCAAGCATCTCCCAGCAGGTAGGGAGGGCTTTGGTGGAGGTGGCTGTAGAAAATCACCCAGAACTTGCAGTGGAGCCAAGCAAGGGACCAAAAGCTCCATTGCTGATTCTGTTGAAAGAGAGGGTTAAAGCCTCTCTGCTGGAGCCATTCCCTGCTAGTGAGATCCATACAGTCCATTAAAATTAGGGATCTTATTATGGGCTATATAAAAAAGGTAAAGAGGAAATGAGAACCTTATGAAGGGTTTCTTATGTGTGCAGATGGCAAGGGCATCTGAGGCCAAGAAAGCCTCTCCAACAGGCTTTTTCCAAACAGAACTGCTTGCCTTTCAGGTTTTTTCCTCTTTCAAAAAGTGATAAAGAGATGCAGAACTATCTTTTCTGCACAGTTGACCCCTGCTGACCAGCCAAACTGTCCTCAGGATAGAGAAACAGACCCTAAACATGTGTGATGCTCTCAGGAGTAATGTCTACTCTCCTCCTAGGCCCAAATTCAATCTTTGAATGCACTTTTAGCTCAAACTCAGGTCTCTCTTGAACCCGAAGGAGCCAACTGTGTTCAGTGCCTCTCTGAGCCTAGTTGAGGACCAGTGAGACATCCTCTGTCCATCAGCACAGAGGAGCTATTTAAGTCTGTTGAGTAGTATCAGGATCACTGAGTGTCAGCCAAAACTAGGGATTCAGACTTCCTGCAGTGGCACTGGGCCATCACTCTGCAGGGACCTCAAATATGGGATGGACTTTGGGTCTATAGCAGAACCAGAGACCCTAGGAATTTGGGCATCCATTTGCATGCTGTGACAACCCGCTAGGCTATTTTTTCCCTTCTCCTCCTGTCCCCACCCGCTGTGCTGTCATGTGCCAGTGCCAGAGTGGGAGAAGGTCCCAGAGCTGCTCTCTGAACCTGCAGGATCCTGTGGGACCTGCTGGCCATCCTCTTGATTTCAGTCCAGAGACTGAAAGTGTCCCTGGAGCATGATCCTTATTTATACAGAAGGATAATCTCTCTATAGAGCTGTAGGGGAGTGATTTTTTTTTCTGCCCATGCAGGCTAAGTGCTGAAGCACAGTGAGGCTAAGTGATGTGACCAAGGTTATGCAGACAGTCTGTAGTGGAGCAAGAGCCCTCGTCACTGCTGCTTGGTGGCAGTGCTCTGGCTCCTTGTCTCCTTGGCTGCCCAGCCAGCCAGCCCTGCTCCTTTCTCCTTCAGACTCTTAAAATAAGACTTGTGAAGTCTCGAGCATGGTTTCGTTTTCACTAATAAATCCCTGCTAGCACTTGAAGCTGCTGTGCCTTTTAAAACATTATCCGTGGCTCTGATTACACGCCTGATGAAAGCAGGCATGACCCTATTAGTTTTCATGGCAAAAAGCACTGCCACGTCCTGCTGTCCTTCACACACTCACTGTAACCCAAGTTCCACAGGAAAGGGAGAGGAAAAAAAAAAGGCATCTTGTTAAAGCACTGTCCACCTTCACCTTCACTTCAGGGTGGGGACATTGCACATCTGGGAATCCCCCCTAGAAACAGCTTTGATTAGTCTATGGCTTTTTTTTTTTCTTTTTTAGTTGCTACCAACAATTAACTCTCGCTCTGCAACTCCAACTAGTTGCGTCTCCAGCCTCTGCAAGGGGCTGCACCAAGCCAGGGATTTGATGGACATGGGGTAGGGAGAACGGCAACAGGAACTGCTACTTCAGCAGTGATGAGCAATAGCTGCTCTGCAGTGGTGTCTCTTCCTCATGGCTCAGAGAGGACAGTGATTTTTTTGGGGAGCAGAGTTAGGTGCCCACAGCCAACCAGTGTGAAAAACCCACCCTATGGCAAGAGGTTTGCTCTGGGTCATTAATCCAGATTTGCAGATGGGTAAAGTGAGGCACAAAGAGGTTAATGTTCTCTAGTGGGACAGGATGGGGAGAGGAGGGGAACTTTGTTCCAAAACTGCTGAGGTGAGTTTTTCAAACTTCTACAGCTTTTTTTCTGTCCCCTAGGCAATGTTTGGAAAGCCTTTTGCAGAGAGGTTTGCAGTGAAAAGTGTAGGGACTGTGCTCAAACAGGCACCAAGCTCTGGAACATGGAGCGGTGGCAGCAAGGAAAGGAAAGAAAATAGAAATGGGGAAATGGGGAGGGAACAGAAAAGAGGGACAGAAGGAGAAAGATAGTTATAAAAAGAGGAAAAAAGGGGGAGAATAAGGAGGAAGAAGGTGAGGAAGCCCCTCTGCAACTTGGGGGGCAGCCGGGTGCCAGAGGGCCGTGCTCCCCCTTCCCCGCACCACCATCTGTCTCCAAGCACATTTCCTCCTCTACAGAAGGGCTGGTTGCCCTGCCCACCCCAAAAACCAGCCTGGCAGCTGTGGGATGGAGCAGCCGACCAAGCCCCCGCCCCAGCCGGGGAAGCGCTGGCTCGGCTCGGCCGCCTCCCGTGCGGAGCAGCCGGGAGAGGGTGGCAGGTGAGCAGGCACAGTCATTACTACAACAGATGGGAGAGGCATGACATTACATGGCAGGGCTATTATTTACTGAGTGCTCGTGTTTGTCATGGCTGAAGATGACATCTTATTAAGGAGTCATGACACTGGGGGATTTTTTTAAGCCTGGGGGCCAAGAAGGCTAATGAACAGGGATAGCTCTAGGAATAGATGGAGGGTAGTGCTGTTTTCAGGTCGCAGGCAAAGCTGGCTAACGTTTCACCAGCCAGATTTCTGGGAGGTTTCCAGGCTGTGGCACATCGCCCTCCTGCTGTTTAGGGATGGATGCTGCCTGCTGTGGCCCGATTGTGCTGGCTCAGGTGGAAGCGGCTGTCTGAGGGACCGTGCTGCCGGGGAGCAAAGCCTCAACCGCGTTGCCAAAAAGTTCCCACCTGTACCTAATACCTCTGGACAGCGAAATGCCGGTACTCCTGCAAACTAGGCATGTGGCAGGGAATGGCTTTTGAACAGGTTTCCCCAAATCCCACCTTGCAGGGGTTTTGGAGGAGGACTCTCAGGCAGAATATGCAATAGCTGGGGGAGTGTGGGAAGTGGGATCCTGCTGTCGGTGTGGCACTATCACCCCTGTGTGATGCCTGTCGGGACACTGAGACCAAAAGCAGAGCTACCTGGCCCTTTCTGTCCCCCCCCAGCCTGCCCCAGCACCGTCTCTGCAAGCCTTGCCCTCCTTCGCCTGAAACAAGAGCCATCTCCCCGCAGCTCCCATGCACTGGATCCTTATCACTGACCTGCTCTGTCAGTGCGGATGCTTGACTAATGTTCCCTTGTAAAATGTTGTGTTAAGCACATTCCAGCCGCTGACATTAAATACTTGGGCCAGGGCAGCGCTCACCCTCCGGCGGACAGAGTGCTGAGCCAGCCCCAGCCACACGCCCGATGCTGCTGCAGCCAAAACATTTGCTCTTTTCTGCCCCATCTCCACCTCTTCCTTGTCCTCCCTCCAGCACAGGCAGCATGGGCGGGGGGAAGCAGGCAGCAGGCAGGACCGTGGCTATCTGGCAGATGAAATAATAATTACCCTAGCCGCCTCCCAGCCTCCCCTGCATTCCTCTGTGCTAACAGCTCGGCTTATTTTGTTTTCGTCCACAAATATTGACTTGCTGGGTTCTTTTCACCTCATGCCTATTAAAAAGGCATTGCTCATAGTATTGTTATTGAATTTGTTCTGCAGCTGCGAGAAGCATCCAGCGGCTTCAAGGAATCCACCCGTGCCGACAGTGCGGGCCCTGAGGGCTCTGTGCCCTCAATGCCCTCTGAAACCGCCTTTGCTGCTGCTGTCCAAGGGGCAGGACCCAGGGCTGGCTTAGCAAGAGCATTGCCCAGCCTCTCCACCAAGGGGGAGATCAGGGTGGTCCTGGGGATGAGGCTGCAGAGATGTGGTCCGCTCCCGGGAGATGCTGCTTTGATGCTCTGTGCCTCAGTTTCCCCATTCAACTTTGTAATTCCTGACCTTTTTTGTAATGCACCCAGTGAGAAGATGTGTGATTTAACTGTCTGACCTTTTGCTGCTGCAACTTGTCCTTTGATACTCAGTTCAGCTTGAAAATTTGGGAGTCGTTTCCAGATGCCTTAACCTGGCTGGAGCAATAACCAGAAAAATAAACCTCTTTATTTTTCATGGAGCTGAATTAGCTGGGTAATTAATGAGCATGACAGCAATGCTCACACAGCCACAGCCCTGAGTGTTTGGGACAGTGTTTGTGGCAGGGGGGGTTGATGACTCTCCCCCGAGGAGTGTGGGGGTCGGGGTGCAGGGGAGGGATGTGCAATCTCTCCCTGCTTTCCCTGCAGCGTTCAGGCAGGGGCAGCGGGACAGCAGCTTGCTCGTGAGGAATTCCCCTGTTTCGGCAGCTGTGCTCAACTTTGGCATCTCTCCCAGAATAAAATCGACTGGCACCACATTCCCAGGGACTCCCCTCTGTCCCCAGCCATCCCTCTAGTGGAAATCCCGGGGATGCCATTGCTCTGTCAGCTGACCTTACCTGATTCCCAGATTCCGAGATGGGATGAGAATAGGGAATCAGGACAGGTGAGAAAGGCTGCAACATCAGCACGCATCCTGGGGTGGGTGTCCTCATTGAAACCGCTCCCTGTTCCCCTGTTAATTGTCCCAATGCCCCCTTCTTCGTCGGAGGTCTGACAGGCGCCAGTTCCTGTGGGTGGGCTGGGGTGTGGGCAGCCTTGGGATCCTCTATATGCACATCTCCTCCAGCCTCTGGAGGAGGGAAGCCAGGGCGGCAGCTCTGGGCAGTGAGGGCTGCACACATAACCAGTGACAGGGCTGCCTCTCCTCGCAGCTGATCTTGGACCAGGTGAGCAACGGATCTGCAGAAAAGGACTTTCCATGCTGATCTGATGGACCGACCCTGTTTGTCCTCCAGCAGGACCCTTGGCTCAACTTCTTCAACCCCTAACCTCCCTCCAGATGCCTTTTTAACCTTCCCCAGCATGAAAAGAGCCAGCAGGTGAAATCCCATCTCACCAACCCTGCCTACACTCCAGCAATACCCATCAGCCAAGCACGGGGGCTGCTGCCATCACTGGCATCGGGCAGAGCTGTGACGCTCTCAGTTGGAGGGATGTTCTTTTGAGGGGAGAGATGGTCTGCACGCTGGCTGCCTGTGCCCTTCCTGATGGGGCTATACCTGCTGCTGCTGTGCTCCGCTCAACACTCATACTTGTGTGGCTGCTGGTCCCTGGGGACCTCCCTGGCCCTAGTGTGGGGGCAGCAAAGCGAGGCAAGAGATGTTTAACCCTGTAGGAACACCTGGGAGCATCACCAAGATACTCGGGACATGGTGATGAGCTCAGTGAGGGAGGAGGTCCATAAAGGGGGGGTCAGCTGGGATGCATTGGGGATGGCTGCAAAGTCATGGAGGCAGATGCGATCCCAAACGCCTCGTCTCGAGCAGGTTGTCTCCTGTCTTGTGACCAGTCTGCAAAAAATAACACGGCTGCTTTCTTCTCCCAACGCCTATTCGCAGAAAGCAAATGTCAGCGTTGCCATGCTCAAGTGTTTATTTTGGCAACGGCCAGGGGCCTGGCCAGCGGGCACAGGGGGACGTGGCAAGGAGGATTAGCTGCCCAACAGCAGCTCCCACCATGCCCGGTTGAGGATGTGGAGCGGCTGGCGGGCACTTTTCTTCTGGCTTCAGGCTTTGCCACATCAGGTCAGTCATAAATGCTGACTGGCTGCAGGGATGGCATCATGCTGGGCCCTGGCAGCAGCTGAAACCTGGAGGGGAGCAGGGACCTGTCTGTGGGTACCACTGAACCCTGGGGTGACGCATCAGGGCACTGGCTCCAGCCAATGCCCAGGGTCGTTCCAGGCATAGCAGCCTCACGTCTCTGCCACGGGGGCGGGAAGAAAATCATCGCTGAGGAGTGTCCTGTTCTCCTGACCTTTGCTCTCCAAATATTTAGGATCCCACAGTGCACAGTCACAGGCCTTGTTCGGCTTCAGCATGATGCCATTTGCCTCCTGCTTCAGCTGTCTCCAGTAATTCATCTCTGGCTTCTGAGCTGGGGACGGGGAAGACATGCTCGCACAACCGGGCTCCCCTGGGGTGAGTGCAGGCACCAGAGCACCCTCCTAAGCCCCGTCTGTCCCTTGTTCCCTGGGCTCTCCACCTCTTGTTGCAGGCCCGTGGTCACGAGGGATGGAGGGAAGTGTCCATGGGAGGGCAGTCCCCTGCCCCTGGTAGGGCTCACTCTTTACTCCTTGATCTGCATCCTTCAAACCAGCAGTGATGAGGGAAAGCCCAAACCTGGTCAATGACCAAATCCTGGCAAGAGGCTGGACTTTGCATTAGGAAAAATGCTGTGAGAATGCATTTGGGGACAGTTGGTGTAATAAGCAAGAGGAGAAAACAGAGGTGCCTATGAGCCACTGGCAAGCTAGAGAAGCAATCCCACACCCCAGTGTAGCCTGGTGTTTCTTGGTCAAGCACCTGGGATGATGGCCATGTGAATCTGTACTGCAGGTCATGCACATACCATGATTCCTAGCCTGTGCACATGGCCCTGGACAGCATCTGACAAGAAGTGGCATAAATTAAGAAGGATGCTTGTATCTCCTGCTGCATGAGTTCCTAGAGGTGTCTGACCTGTAGACACTTGGAAGAGATGCTTGACTGGAGAGATCTGGATGGAGGCTGGGACCTTTGGAAAAGACTCCAGGAACAGGAACCTCGCTTGGGCAAGATCATCCCCTCAGTGAAGGAGGGAGAGTGCTGAGGAGGCAAGTCCTGGGGGAAATGGCACTGATCATCATTGGGCATTAGCGGCCTGAGGGTGCAAAGGAGGAAGAGCTCAGGAGGCGGATGCTGAAAGCAGGAGTGACATTTTGAAAGGGGTAATAGTGCCTGTAGGGTTATCTCTGCTCTGACCATAGGTACAGCTTATTCCATAGGCTAAAATCCCTGGGCTGGGCATGTTTTGTTCCCTGTGGTTGAACATCCACTGCTTCCACAGAGGACTTTCCCGTTCACACCTGACACAGTGAAAGAAGAATAAGGGCTGCTTTAACGAAGACACCACATAACAGTCAATGCTTTAAATGAGACAGAACCACAGGGGTTGTGTCCATCAGAGACCACTGAGCTAGGAGGTCCAGATGGACCCCACCGTTCAGAAGTCCCTTTGCTGCTGGTTGCCAGGGCCTGGGGATGGCAAAGCCCTCAGACCGCAGTGTACGTGGGTTTATGATGAACTAAAATTTTATGGTGTTTCACAGGCAAAAAGGTCTTTTTTTAAAGCTTTCTTACAATGAAACTTTATGAAACTATATTAGCACTAATTATATTTTCATATTTTATAAATTAAATTAGAGATGATTTTTCAGTATGCTCTTTGAAACCCTGATAGTAATTCTTTTATTGGCTGGACAATAAATTTTCTTACCAAAAGCCATATTTCTGACGGTTTCCAAAAATAACAATAATTTCAACAAAAAGTACTGATGAAAAATCTTAGAAAAGTTGCCAGTTTCAAAGCATGTGAAATGGGGAAAAAAAATATCTTTTTTTTCAGATGGATTTGTTTCCATTTCCAATCAACTTTTGATCATCCAATAATGACTTTTTCTTGAGAGAAAAGAAATCCCAAGGGACCATAACAACACAGCTTAGATTTTGAGCTGATGCAAGTCAAGTCAGCCCATCTCCAGAGGGGCTGGCGCTGTGTTGCACAGAGGGAAGATTCAACCCTGCATGTTTACGTGATGTCTTCACACCTCTCTGTTTCCTGCTGAAACCAGTAGCAGCACTCCTGTCTGGGCCAACAGGGCTGCAACTGAATGGCGTAGAGCAAAAAACCCTACGGAGATGGAGAGAAAATCACAAGCAAATGAAAAATGGAAGTTGAAAGGTGAGGTTTGACGAGGGGAAGTGACTCACAGGTTGGGAATGAGAGATGGGGTCTTGGGGAGGTTCAGCAGCTTGAGCTTCAGTGACCCCCAACTGTGAGGAGTTGTGAGGAGGACGGAGGAGAGGCCAAGCATGGAGCAGTGAAACGAATGGTCGGGCCCAGGGAGAGCTGTGAAAACCGGGAAGACAAGCCCCTGGTGGCCATGCAGAAAGTGGAGGAATATCCAGTGTTTCCAGACTGTCTGTGCTGTTTATCCTTCTCTTGGCTTTGATCAGAGGCTGTGGGAGATACAACGAGGTAGAGACCTGAGGGAAACGAGTAAAGTTGATGCATTTACAGCAAGGGTAAAAGTGGCATTCAAGCTCCTGGCTCCGCATCTGCTGTGCTGCACAGGGAAAGAGCAGCGGTATTTCCTAAGCCACTGCAGCATAAAGGAACGGGGTAGTATGTTTTAAATAGTTTGGATGTCCTTGAATGAACCCTCTGATCTCCGGCAAAAGCCACCAGAAGCCAGCAGAGCCATAGTGTGTCTGCAGCCAGGGGTGGGTGAGTTGGGGAAGGACGTACAGATGCTGCAGCAGCGCACGTGTACCACATCAAGTGATGGAAATGTGAGTCAGGGACACCCCCGCCCCCCAGTACATCTGCGTGCAGTGGGGCTTGGTGCATTTGCGTCTGGTTGTAAATACACCTATTTGGACCCTGTTTGTGGGTGAGTGAAATAGTGCCTGAAATAACACGAAGACGACCTAACACCGGTGAAATATGGCTGGCTCATCAGTCCAAGAGCTACTTGCAAAGGTGCTGTGGTGGCAGCTGGAGATCAAGCCGTGTGCCCACCCACTGGTGTCCTCTGCCTGCCCCAACCCCATCTCCCCACTGCCCGCACCCTCCTCTCCCACTCCACACGGGTCGTGGGTCTTGTGCCATCTTCACAGCTCTGAAATCATGCCGAGGGCAAGTGCAAACGGTCATCCTTGGTGTCCCTGGACTCTGGCAACACTGAGTTGTTCTTGGCTTCTTTAGAGGCTGGTTTGCATAGAAGAGAAATAATTTGCTCTAACTGACTTACACTGATCTTCAGAGGGACACAATGCTTAGAAGGGAGTTGTGAAGCAAAGTGGCTTTTTCCACCATTCTAGGGAAAGAACATATTGACGTGTATATTGATAGTAGATACCTGGTTTTGCAGGTAAAGAAAGGCTTTTATTTAGCACTATTCTAATAAAAACAGATTTTAGCTTTAGCTGTAGAACTTGATGGTGTCATTTCATTTCTGAACATCCCAGATACACCTCTGTCACTCATGCATGATTCTGCTGGAGTATTTCTAGGGGAAAAGCAGCCTGAAGATGCTGCTTTCTCAGGAGAATGCAGCAGTTGCCCTGGTATATGGCAGCTGGTGCCTGAGCTGCCATGTGCCAGGACACAAAAAGAGTTAATTTAACTTGTTCTCCAGGGTTATAGAGGACAGTATCAAGGAGATGGAGCTGAAGAAGACTCCTTTGATCTCTTTGTCCTTTTACCTTCATATCTGGTTGTTGCTTCTGGGGACAGAGGAGGCAGAACCTTGTTATTTGGAACATTAAATTATTAGGCGAGATATTGCAGCATGGAGATACCGTATTTCCCAGTTCCTAGCACAGATGCCAAAAAGCCCAGCTTTTAATGATCCCTTCTGGGTGGAAAGCCCCAGAAATACAACACAGAGCCTACCAAAGCCCTGGCCAGGCTTCAACCACCATGGAGTGGTTTCCACGCTTGCATCCAGAAGGCTTGTGGCCAACGTAGTTTAAACTCAGTGTGCGGTGGAGCTCAGCATGGAAGAGTCAGTCAAGGTATGCTCAACGCTTCTCATATCTTCTGACAAATCTGCAGCACTCATGAACTACAAGTGAGCTTTTACAGACTGTAGCAGGAGAATTCCTCTCCCACTTTCCTCAGCCAGCACTTGGATGAGGCTCAGCAGAAGTTTTAGGGTGGATACTACTGGGCGTAATACTGCAGCCTTTAATTGTTGTAGAAGCTGGCTTAGGCTCCTCTATTTCTTGAACGCCACTGAGACAAACACCCCAGCTGAGGATTCAGCCTGGTCACCCCCTAGCTAGGGGGCAGGAACTTGGGCCAAGTATTGCTGTGAAGCACTGAAGAGCACTCCGGTGTCCAGCTTGGCTTTGCCTGTGATGCAGAAGGCAGTAGGTGCCATCAGTTTGGACCATGCACTTAAAGAAGGTTAATTAAAGTACCCAAACTCTGCAAAGCAGTGCTGCTCCAGAGCCAGGGCAGAGATGCCCCTGATGCTATCACAGCGGTGGCCACCCTCTATGTGTGTGCTAGCCCCATCTCATCACAACAAGCCCCACCAGTCACGACAAGCCCCACCCACAGGCACCTCTCCTATAAATAGCCCTCTGTTTGCAGCACCCTCTGCTCTGCAGCACAAGGTGTTGAGTTGGGGGAGAGGCTGGAGGTATGTGTCCTGCTTGGAGGGGAAGAATGGGAAATTTAGGTTGCTGGCAAACCCTGTGCAAGTTTTTCTTCCGCTTGTCTACCAATTAGGCAAGCAATCTCGCTCCGCTGCTTGGAAAATAATCTCTGTGATTTTCAGAAGTGATGGATTTGTTGATTGTAAAATTAAAGGAGGTTTTGGGATTAGGGTTCCTGACCTCAGGTCTAGCTCTTCTGAGGCTGTGAATGCAGGATGGTGTTTTAGCTGGAAAGCAGAAATTTTTGAGCTAGCAAGTAACAATAAATGAGCTTAATGTCGGTTTGTTATGCCTCTGTTAGAAAGGTTTTAAATGTGGAGTCCTGATTGTTGAGAGAGCCAGGTTAATACTGAGCAAGGAAAGCTGGCTGGAGATTTTTTTTCAAGTTTTGTTTTGGAAAAATGAGGGTTTTTTTTTGTGGGAGGAAAAAAATGTCTTACTTGCTTTCTGAAGCTATTTTTAATGGAATAAAAAAAAAGCATGAGCTGAACTTTTTGTCTATAACTGGTATTTCCTCTTTTTCTTACTAAAATGGTAGGGAAAAGATAAAGGAGCTGGAAGAGAAGAAGAAAGTGATACAAAAAGATTAGCCCTCTTCCCTTAGTTTTTTCGGTTAAAAATATTCCTAAAACCGTTTTTAGAGAATAAACATTGTTCCTTCTTGAAACATATGGGCTGGAAATAGTTGTATTGTGGTGGAATGAGCCTTTCACTTTTTAAAACCAACCTTGGCAAAATATCTGTAATTTAACTGAAGAGTCTTAAATTGCATTAATCTTGTGTGCTCAGAAGTTCTTCCATTACCTTCTGAAATTGCTGACATATTTTTTTTTAGGCAGAGCAGTGGAGGCACCTTGCTGAAAGGACATGTTTTTTTATGATAGTCCAAACCTGCCTGTGCTGTAAGTTGATGATGAAATAACTATAGTCTGGATAAAGCTTTTAGTGCAGAGCATGATAAAATAAGCAGTGGGAATGGAGCTAATTTGTCTCTCTCCTTGGAGAAGGAAGACTCCTGTGGCCCAGTTGCCATAATGTCAGCCAGAACTGACTTGGAAATGAAGGGTCTCCAACTCTAGCATGAGCCTATTGCTGCTCCAAGAGTTCATCCCATAATTTTTTCTGTGCTTTTGTCTGCTTTATTGCTCAGGGGTATGGCCAGGTGCCAGCAATATGACAGCAATGGGTGAGGATTGCCAGCAGATCCATTTTGGGGTTAGTTATGAGTGTCCCAGGTGAAAAGTGTTAGCTAATAAAAATCTGCCTGAAGTGTCAGCCTCCATCTCTAGAAGGAGAAATCCATCTGGGATGTCATTAGTGAAAGGGAAGAACCTGCCCTGGATTCTTCTATCCATTTGCAAGGAGATGCTGGCTGCAGTTTTTAAGCCTTCATTATTAGGGCAGTCCATGTTTCATGTACCCACCAGGACATCCTTTAGAAAGATGTTAGTGACTGACAGAATTGGATGGTTTGGGGCTGGAGGGAGAGGAACATCTTGGGCAGCTTGTGATGAATATCTGCTTTGTCTTCTGCCTAGGTTTCTGTTGACGACTGGGATCAGTGGTCAAAGAGGATGGCAGTGCCTGGCTGTAAACTCGTATCTGGATTGCAAGGTAAGAACACAGAGGCATGTGTTATTCCAAAGGAAGAGAAGAAGCTCCACCAGCTATGCCAGGCAGCCAGCTTGTCCTCTTGGCTTTGTGTCTCCATCTGTCTTGGGCTCACAGGTAAGAAATATTTACTATTCTTGGAGAGATGAATCTGAAGGTGAAGCTGGTTGTTGTCATATTTACTGTCATTGCTTTGTTGTACCTGTGTGCGCCTTATCACAACTTTACCCTGGTCATATCTGTCCCCAGTTTTTCTGTGGTCTTTCACAAATTCATCCTGGCTAAGTTCTTTGTGATGCTGCTTAGGACAACTCTGTTCCTGTCTGAACAGGGCGCCTCTAGGTTTGAGGACTGAAATGTGACATGGATGGCAGTTACTTTTATTTATATTGTCAAAGGAAAGGTTAAAAATTGTTTTGATGTACGCTTTGTATTTAAAAGCAAATCTTATTGGAATGTGGTTTTTTTGGTGCAAAGAAGTGTTATTTTGTTTTGCTGCATTGTGTAGACCTTTAAAAACTACATTTGGAAGACTTCTGAAGATAAGGGAGTGGATGTATTGGTGTTGTCTGCTAAATTGCCCCATGTAGTAATGCAGGCTGGTGGGATATGAGAAAGTCACCTGTAGAACCTGAGATTTCATGGTGAACAAACCTGCTGAGCACATATGTGGGGTTTTGATTTGCTTGCAATGATCCAGGATGGGAGAAGTTTCAGTAATATGTGAAACTGCTTTTGAAGTCTGATTCTTCTGTTTTTCTTACCCAGCCATGCTGTTTTAGGACAGGTGGGGTGACTTGCTACAGGTGTTTCTCAGGGGGTGGTGAATGAGCAGTGAAGGAGACCAAGTGTGGCTGGGAGTGTAGTCAAACACTACTTCAACAATCTGGATCTTCTGGCTTGGTGAAACAAGGTTGAAAACACTTCTTTTGCCCTTGGAGAAGGATGTGTTTGCAGCACCTGGGATTTCTGGGAATTCCTCCCTTCTGAATGGGTTAACCACAAACAGACCAGAAGCTGTGCTCATCTAATGTGCTTGTGCATGTGGCTCCAGCTGGGGACTTCACTGGGTGATCCTGGGCACGAAGTCCTGGGGCTGAGCTGTATCTAATGGCACAGATCTCAGACTGAAGCTAGTAAATGTTGGGGAATGCATCTACTCCTCTTGTTACCTTCATGCTTTGCTGAGATTTCTTAGCGTAATCAATTCAGTCATTTGTCCAGGTTTCTGGATGAGGCATTGGGCACTTTACTTGAAAAGGAATGGAGATGCATCAGTGGGATTCAAGCAGGTCTGGAAGGAATTTGGGGTTGATTTTTTTCCCCTTGGGTGATTTGTCTCCTTAACTACCTGTGAGGATCAAGATAACAGCCTGCTCAACTTTAGGTCCAATTTTTGGATGGTTTTGGGAAATATTTAAGTGTGTGTAATAATTCATATATAAAAAAGACGTTTATTCTTCATGCTTAAACAGGTTTCATATCAGTACATAGACAGTCATCCTAACAGATCCTTTTCCTGTAGTTATCAATTGAAATACAGATTAAAATTCCCATGGATCGGGTGAAAAACTTTCTGCAGATATTTCTTGACCCTGCTTTATGCCCTGGTGTCTGTTACCCACCTTTGGCACAATCTACTGCAGCTGAAACAAGATTCTCTTAAGTGTTGAGCGTGGCTGTGTTTGATCTGGTGTTAATTACATGTGTCAGTGATATTTAAGTGGTGGTGGGGGAGATGTGTCAAAGATTGAGTTTTGCTGGGCCAAGATTCAGCAGCAAAAGAGGACATGGCTTTGACAAAGAATATTCCAGACTCTGGTGGCATCAGTTTTGGGACCTGGAAACCAGAGTCCACAAAAATGGACATGACAAGTTTGCTTTGCTTTCATGCAGAAGGCAGCATTAGAACTGGTCTTATGGGAGCTGGGGAGAGCTGAGCACCTGATGCCCTTGGCTTTGGAGCAGAAGAGCTGAGATAATGCATTGTACTCAGGCAGGATGTCTTCTGCTGGGAATCAGGCTTGTTGTTTCACAGTTTCTTGACCAACTCTGACATGTGAGCTCCAGAGTTGTAGTCTGGAAATATGCAGCTTAAATGTCAAGGTTTTCTGACCCATTTCCTGAAATGTAAGGAAATTCTGCTTTAAAAGAAAATAAGGCTTTCCTGAGCAATGATTGTCATTGCAATCTTCACTTTTTATATGCTCTTGGTCAGAATGGTGTCATTTCCCTGATCTAATGATTTTCTGGGTGCAACATGCACAAGTTGCATCTGGTTCTGAGCTCTTTGTGGTGTTTAGCTGGCTGTATTTCCATGTTTGTGGGACAGTTGAACTGTCTGTTTCCTTTGTCTTGAGGGACATAAACTAGGCTTGCTTTCTTTTTTCCTTTCTTTCTGCCCTCTCCCTACCTAATTCATAGCAGTTTCATTTTTTAGGTTCAGTAAAGACTGATCAAAGGGTAGAAAAAGTGGGAGAATGGGTTCAACATATTTAGGGGGAAATGGAGAAATCAACAGAATCACTGTGTCAGAATCTTTAGTGTTAGCTCACAAGGATAAGTGAAAAAAGTTAAATATATCAATTTCATCTTTGAAATGAAAATTACTTTGCTAATGTGGACTGCTATCATCAGGAGAAAATATATTAATCTACTTGGGGCGTGGGGGGTCAAAGAGTAATGGGTGGGTACCAGACCTATATTCAAAGTAGAATTACAGCGCACTGATTTTTTTTTTTAAATAGTGAGGAGCAAGGTGCCAAAGAAATGGTGGAATCTTCATCTTTGGTCTTAAAATCTGTATGAATGTCCTCTTTGATGTTCTGACCAGTTGTAAGTTACTGAACTCAATGGAAGAGTTATTGGGATAAATTTTATTCTAGGTATTGCTTGACCCTTCACATCATGATCTTTCATGCTGAGATGCAGCACACAAACCAGGGAAAAGTGTCTGGAAAAGTGAGTTTGCAGTTGCAGGGACCGACATAAATTTATGTACGAGTCTTTCACTGCTGGAGTAATGGCAGGGTTGAAACCAAGCTGGGTTAGAAGTTGCCTGCGATGGATGTACGGTTACTTGAGCTGCTTGGGTTTCCTTTTAGATTCCATGTCTAAGGTTTTGTCTTCATTCTGTAGGCTTTTCACATTCGATTTTGCAAGTCAGTAATGAAGCTGGCAAGAAAAGGTGTATCAGGAGAAGGAACGAGCTTGCATTATTTCTGACTCTTCTGTGGTCCTGTGGCAACTGTTGGCCTACAGATAGTACTTTGTAGCTGCTCCAGCATCAAAGCTGGCTTGTGGAATCAGATGGACTTCCCATTTGGCTTGCCTTTGGTTTCAGTGGGGTAGGTGTTTACCCTGTGTTTGCTCTGCAACCTACATATAGCTTAAAGTTCTAGATGCCTTGTGACCACAAGCTCCACCTGAAAAATGGAACAGGACACCTTCTTGGCTGCCTTTAAACCACGGAAATTTTGCTGAAACTTTCTGTGAAAGGGGAACAATACAACCTCAACAGAAAAGTTAATTATAGCAATGGAAATTTTTCTTAAAGACTTTCTGGTGTGAGGCTGGTATTGCTTTTCAGCAGGATAGAAGTCTCAGAAATGCCACTTTTAATGAAAAATGTTTTAATGGCAAATAGTTTCCACAGTGTAATGGTTATTCTTGGGTTTGTCTGAAGCCTATTGAACCCTGTATTTCTTTGTGGAGTTATATGTAACATGGTTTGGCTCTGCCTTGCTACTCTTGCTCAAGTGCAGTCCTGGTCTAGGTGAGGTGGATGCCAGAGAAGTCACGGGAATCGAATATAATGGTTGTGCAACTACTTTTTTTGATGTTGTGTTTAGACTGTCATTTATATTGAACTGCTGTACAAAGACAGACAGGTCTGGACCTTGGACTAATGGATATTTGTTTCTGCTACCCTGGCTCCCTTAAAACAATAGGCCTCGCTCTCCTCTCTATCTTAAACTTCATCCAGCTTGAGCTATTCCTGAATTATCTGGCTTTAAGTATGGGATAATTATCTTAAGAATTGATCTTGCCCCCCCAATGATTTTTGCAGAGGAAAGGCAGAAATTTTCATAGAGTCGAGATCCGTCTGTTCTTATCCTGTTTCATCTTTGCACGGTATGAACTGTGCTTTGTTTTCTGAACTTGTAGTGCCAGACTTGCAGAGTTCCCCTTCTTTGGAAATCTCTGCAGCTATGGTTAAGGACAGCTTATGTTAGCTGGGAAGGTGTGAAGCAGGTGGCCAGGCTGGGTCAAGGTATCAGATTGTCACTAGCACTAATAAAAGGAAAGGACTGATAATCTATCATGGTTTTGAATGCTGAAGCAGCTTCTATGGCCTTAATATGGAGAGGAGGAGGGAAGGGACTGGCCACAAATAAATTCACCTGTAAATTTGTGGAAAAAAAACGCAGGAGTTTTGTAGGTAATTATGATCTTCTCTTTGGATCTCATGGAGTGGTACAGTCAGAATTTAGATACTGTGGCCTGAGCTCACACAACTCCTCCAGCACCATGCTGTGCCCTGGCTGGCACCTGTCTTTGCTGCACCAGAGATAAAGTGGTGAGACTCTGCTATTTGATGACATGGTGACCATAAGTGGGCTGAAAGGTGATTAGATAGTCATGAAAGACGAACTCATCACTGGCTGTTTGTCATGGGAATATTTACCTCATAGGAAATTGTTTGGGAAAGAGGTTCTGCACTTGTATAAACCTTAGCCCGTAAGTATTGGGGCACCTAAAGTCTGGGTCCTGCTACAGCACTGAGGAAAAGCTCTCTAAGCCCCTTTGGTAAAGCTGAGACCTCATCCCATACCTATGAGTCAAAACCCACCTATGTTTCTCATGTCTGCATCTCCTGAAGGTCCAGTAGATGTACTACAGATCTAGGACCACTCTAATGGCTTTGAATTCACCACTGAGTACAACCTCTCAAGGATGTTGAGAGCTGTTCTCTTTCCTGAGCGTGTTAATGGCTAGACACGTATGTAAGAGAGCTGGAATTTGTGGCCTGTGGCTTCTACTTCCAATGGTACTTTCGAAGTCAAGTAGCCGCTCTTGGATCCAAAATAATTTATTAGCCCTAGAATTAGACTTCAGCACTTCTTGATCACAGGACAAAATCTGATCTCTGCATGTTTTTCTCTTTTGAGCTCTGTAAGTGTGGTGTGGTAATATGGTCTGAGGGAACCCTTCATCTCTGGAAAGTGTGGATGGAGAATCCAGGCTGCAATACCTCTTGGCTGTGTAGTTCCCTGGGTGAGGGTGTTTGCTACTAGGTGACTGTTCAAGGTCTTTGGCCTCCCTTTCTGCTGAGCTTTGGAAGAAAGGAGTTGGGTATCTGTGCTCAAAGAAGTTAAGTTTCTACTGCAGGAACAGATTTGGGGTGAATCCCAGTTTCTGAAGACCTGTTGAGGCAGAGGCCTCTGTTTACTGTCTGAAAAGTAATATACTCAGCAATATGAGTTATGGAGCCTTCCCTAGCACCCATAAATCTTGGAGGAGAATCAGAGTCTTCAACCATGTACCCACCCAGGCTAATACCATTTCTTGCAGCTGGAATTAATCATGGCATTAGGCAAACAACAGGGGTTCATTAGGACCAAAGGTGACTTTAATTTAATTGAAATACAACTTGGCAAGTAAAGAGGTGATCCAGTTCACAACACCTAATGGGAGGTCTGGGTTATATGTGGAAAAGTTAATGGCCGTAAAAATATCCAAACAACATATTTGTGCACGTGTTCCAGTAAAAGTCTGAGCCAACTACTTTTTAATAGTTTGGGTTTTCAAATGTATATATTAATGTTCTTAAAATAAGAATGAAACTATATGAGCACACAGCATAGAAGTACGAGGTGGGTGGAGGTGTGATGGAGAGAAGCCTTGCTGACAGAACAGCATCCTTGTGCTGGAGTAGGCTGCTAAACATCTTCATTCTCTAGAACATGTCTTGTGTAATGGATGTTGCAGCCTTGCCCTTACAGGTTGATGAATAAAGGGTCTTACCTGTTTCCTGTGGTATTTTGGGTAAAGGTGCTATACAACATACCTGAAAAGGATGTTTTGGGGTTTTGACAGTTTCACGTACTTTGGTTTCCTACAATTACATGAGCCCATGAAATAAATTGAAAGCCTTCCAAGGATGATATTGGCATTCCCTTGTGAATGACCACCCACAGTCCCCAAAATAATCATATTCAAATACTAATTAAACCAGGCAGCCTGTAAATCAGTGTGGCAACACAGCCCTTTTAACCTCCCCTCTCTCCTGTAGAACAGGCCCTCCGTTTCTGCATAAACACTGCCTCACAAATGAACTCCTACATAAAATACTATTTGTATTTTAGTAGGTAAACATATGACAGTATGCACACATCGGTGGGCTGTGACATCATAGGACCAGCCTGCAGAGTATGTAGCTTTATACCTATTTTTATTCCCCAGGCTGTTTTCTGTAGAGAAGAAGCCATCTACATTTCATGGGCATGCAATCTGTATGTCTAATGAATGTGAATCTGTACTTTGAAACAGACCATTGAAAATAAAACTAAAACCCCACAGATTTTTCTTTCTGCCCTTCCCACTGTTATTTTTCCTTCCCCTGAATTTCTTGTGCATCTTGGTGGAAGGGCTTGTCTGATGTTCCATGATGGAACATCATCTTGTAACTGATTTCACAGGGGAATGGATGGTGTTGGTAGCATGATGCCAACACTGTGAGAACTGGGGAGATGCTTGATTCTGCAGTGCTTAGATTGAGAAAAGCAGGTGAAAGTAATGAGTCTTAGATATGATGATGAGTTAGGAGTGTGTAGTGGAAGAACATTTTATGCATGGAATGTAAAGAAGAACATGGAGGGGGAAAGGAAAAGAAAAGGTGGAAGACAGGGAACAGAAAAGGGTTGTGTAGGAGACTCAGGAGACCTTAGCTGAATGGCTTTCTTGGTGTTATTGCTTTGGGCAGGTCACTTGGGATACCTCTGTGCTAAAGGAGGGACTGCTATGAGGTGCTAGGAGAGCAGCCGCTGGGTAGGAGTACATGTCTTGATGGCTCGGTCGAGACGGCCATATGGTTTTGCTTAGATGGTGCCTCTTGGGGCCTGCTTTATCTTTTGGTGGCCTCTGTGTCTGTTTCTTGTTTCAGCAGGTTCTCTGATGGTTTTATCTCCATGTCCTTTGGGTTTTGGACCACTGGGGAGAAGACAGTCTTTTCACCAGCTGACTTGAGCCTTCAGCAGGGCTCACCTTGTAGTTGAACTGGCTTTAAGCACTTCCTTTCCAGTAAAGCAGCTGTTGCAGAAGCTTTGTGAAACCCACAGCTTGGGAGGAGGAAAAGAAAAATGAGATAAAGTGGCAAATGAAAAACTGCTGCTGCAGACAGGAGGTGGTGGACTTCAAGCCCCAAGGGGGAGGAGTGTGAATGTTAATAGTGAACCCCTTTCATTATGCTCCACAGCAGACGAGAGATAAGAGCAGAAATGATTGCCAATCTCTGGTTTTAGCACGGAAATGTGTCTGCCAGACACCTCCCTCTGCCGGAGTGTCTCCAAAGGCATCTCCCCAAAAGGGGGAGCTTTTAGCCCACCATATGGTGTGTCCCCAACTGACTGGCCTGTTTAACTGTGGTGGAGACCCTGTTGGACAGAAAGCATGTTTTGCACCTTGCAGTTATCCACTGGAACTCAGCCACCTCCTCTGCCATGTGGGGACAGGAGGTGTGAAAGTAGCCACACTTCAACAAAGCCATGGCTTGAGTTGCCTCTTATCAGAGTTTTACCATGCCCTAAGACTTGGAAAATTCTTCCTCAGAGTAGGTCACTTTCATTCGGTTATTGCAGGGAAAGGAGCATGGGGGGGTGAAATGATTTTTTTTTTGGGTCCCCATAGAGGCTGGCTGCAAATCCCAATCTGACAGCTTTTCCCACAACTCCTCTTCTCCTCCTACTGACATCTGCTTATATCCCTGCCTGTATGGTGCCTTAAAAGGCCAAAATGCCAAAAGATATGTGTTTGTTTTTTAACTGGTGATGGCATATTTGACCTTCCCCAGCACATCTGGCGTCTTGACTAGTTTTGCATGTGTGAAGCAATCCTAAAGCACTTGGCTTTAGGTAGCTGTCAATCAGTGCGTGGGAGCATGATGTTGTCACCTTTACTGGTTGGTGTTGCCCATGCCAGCTCTGGCCCTTGTATCCTCTGCTAGCTGATGCCTGGCACAGCCCACCTTTGCAGCTTGCTGACCCCATACTCCCTTGGTGCTTGTATAACAAAGGGGGTGCAAGCAGAACAGCCGACCTGCACAAAACCTCTGTGGTGGGTGTATTTGCTCAGCATCGAGGTGGCCTGATGTTGGCTTGGTGCCCTTCAACTTGGCCAAGAAGACAGGCAGAATGAAAGTGAGCCAGCTGGGCCTCCTTAGAAATTTCCTTGGAAGAAATCTGGGTTGGGCTCAGCCCTACTCCCTTTCACCAGAGCTCCTCAGTGCCTCACACTGAAAGCACCGTGCTCTCCACCACCGCTCTGACTCCCTGCAGCCTCCTGGGCTAAACTGCTGTGGCTTTTCCTGCTCCGTTGGGGTCAGGAGGCTGCAAGAGGCACCACAGCCGCAGGCAGGGATGGTGCTGGGATGACAAATGTACGCTGGCTACTGCATTGCTTCACCCTCATGTGGCTGGATGTGACATTTGCTGCAAGTTTCTGCCCACACCCTGGGGCCTTTCTGGGGGCCCTGATGGGTGTTGAGCACAAGCTCTTGCTCACATGCTGGGAGCTGAGCATGTTTCTCCTACCCCCTCCTTTGCTCCCTAAGCTTGGACTTTCTAGTCACCACACAGTCAGTGGTGTGGGCAAAATCCAAGGAGTTGATGGGGCTCAATTTGCTCTTGTAGGCTTCTGTGTGAAGCAGCGTTTGTCACAAGGTAAATGAGGTAAACTAGTTCCTAATTAGTCTGCAAAAAAGGTCTAATGCTAGAAATGTGGAGTGAGCACTAAAAATCCAGCCTGTAGCTCGCTGAGTGGTGATTTCCCTGCATAGACAAGCCTTGAGTCACAATTCATTACGGCTCTGCTTCGTAGACCCTCCGACGTTGTGCTTCCCCTTTGCTGAGGGCAGATTGTCAAGCTGTGACCCTGCCTTAGTTAATTAACCTTCAAATGGGATTTATTTTCCCGTAGTTACTTGTGTGTGCACACATTTGTTAATAATGACTGTCTGCTTCCCTTGCATTCGCTAAAAGGGGAATAAGTCATTTGTTACAGTGTTTTACCAGGGGTAAAAAAATAAAATAAAAAAAAAGTTCAGGCCTCAACTTTCATGGAAAATTGATAGCTTTATGCCAGAAAGAGACAGTTCCATCACAGCCACTTCTTCAGCTGTCTGCAAATATTTGAAACCCTGAGATATTTAATGTTTTTCAGATGGCGATAAATCTGCAATAGCGCGGGCTCACTTGAGCTTAGTGAGAGATGAAGTGAGATAGGAGAAAACGCATGAGCCGGCGCGGGAGAGGTATTGCTGGTCACACTTCTGACGATGTCAGGACAGGTTTTCAGGACCTTGTATGTACCAGCCAGCTTCCTTTTGCCAGGGAAAAATATACACAAATGCGAGCTTCCAGTTCATTTCCCATCCAGTTGAGCTAAATGTTTGCTTTTTTTGCTTGCTTCCCCCCTTTTTTATTATTTTTGCAATCTGACATTAAAAATATGAACCTACAGCTGGGGAAGCAGAAATGTCACTGGCTGAAAGCATTTTTTTTTTTTGCATCTGGCAAGCCTGAGACATTGCTTGGGGTATGTTTGCTTAACCTTTTGTTTGCTGTACAGAACCTTGGTGGCAAGTTGCAGAATGTGGTTTGGTTGCAGATGTGTTGGTGTCTTGTTTTTTTTTTTTAAAAAAGGAAGAAAATATAGTCACATCATGTCCACATGCTTTGCTTGCAGTATTACCTCTGCCTGGGGTAAGCTCTGGATATTTTTTCCCATTACGCTGACGTGCCCTGGGCTTGGTCTGCAGGAAGATGCGTGGTCCAGTGAGATTGGCAGGGACCTCAAGGGCAGGTGTGGTGGATGGGAAGGAATTCTCACCTGCAGCATGTGCATCACCCAGACAGGGATGAGTGCTGTGAAGAGGACGGAGGGGTTTCTGGCTGACTTTCAAGACACTGGGGCTGTGCATGTCTCACAAGCAGAGCAGCAAGGTGACAAGGTGGCGGAAATATGTCCCAAATGGGGAGGGAGGCAATGTGCAGATACCCAACTGAGTAAATCCACATCATCCTCCATAGATGGAGAGCTGCAGCAGAGCCTGGTAGCACTGGAACAGGACCTGAATGTTTTCTGATTTGGAAGTAAGGAGTAACAAGTCTATTGTGGAAAGTAGTGTGTAATTTGTTGGGAGAAATTGAAGAACACTCTGGTTGTCCAGACACCAGCACCTCCCATGCCAAGCAGAGGGCTGTGAGCCCCTGCCTGGGATGGTAGAGTGATAGGGCTGTTTCTTGGCTTCAGCCTGCCATGGCTAGATTGAATCCCCCCGCTGCAGCTGCGATTCACTGATGGTCTTTGTCCAAGTGTCTGTTTATGAAGTTTTAAAGAGACAGAAACACCTCAGCAATTTGATTTTGGCAAACAGCTGTGAGCCAAGTGTGGAACAACAACAAAAAAAAAATCCCTGTAAAAATCAGGGAAAATGCCTGCGAATTTCCACACATTTCACAGAGGCGGTGTGGTCTCGGAGGCAGCAGGGTGGTCTGGATGTTTTAGCACTGGCGTAGAAAGCAGGCGCTCCTGTGCTCGGATGCCAGCTCCGCCACTGATGTGCAGTTTAGCCTTGGCGAAGACACTTGACCTTTCCATGTCTTGGTTCCTCTCCCTTTTCCCTCTTCTGCTTGAAAATGAGAATTGGTGGCCCCAAATCTGGGTGGTGGCCAGCCTGAGCTTGGCACGGCCAGGGAAGGTGGGGCAAAGGTGGCTATATTCCCAGGTTTCAAGGGCAGCCAGGGACTGGAGATGTTCCAGGAATAAAGAGTGTCTTTGACCTCGATGGAGGCCCCGATCCTGTAGCACAAGCTGTTAACGCTTAGCTGCCTCCCACCTTCCCGCTCTGCACAAGTATTCTGGAGACGTGAAGAGGTTTTTCTGGGAGTTTGGGATGCCTAATGGGACTTTATTAGCACCCGGGCAGTCGGATTTTGGCAAAGCCTGTGCAGTCTCCACACCCTGCTCTTATATATTCATGCCTATCCAAAGTGTTCCCTTCTGGGCTTGACTTTCCCAGGCTTCATCTCTCGTCTCTGAGCTCACGGATCAGGGGGAGGGAAACCCCTTTTGAAAAGGGTGAATTTTGGGCAGAGCTGTAGCAGCTAAAATGGCCTAACTCTGCCCTCAAAGATAGGGCAGAGAGGGGAACGGCTGTGGGGAAATGCAGGGGCTTGTTGGACTGTGTGTGTGGGGACAGGGATGGAAAAGCAACCTGGGTATCCTGGCTGCCCACTCTCCCAGGCAGCTACCCTCCCCTGCCTGTCCTCTTACTGACTGCCCCAGTCTCTACTGTTGAATGAATGGAAAGGCTCCAATGGGAATTGGTTCAGGCCCTAAATTCTGAGTGCTCTGAGAACACCCAGAGCCTGCTGTCAAGTTCAGTATAGCTTTGTAAAGTGTGCGATTCAGTTACTGTCGGTTTTTCTTGTCTTCTGGCACTTCAAGAACAGGATTAGGAGTTTAGGTGAAAGAAGCAAGGAGAAGTAAGAATAATTGGTAGATCAGGTGTGCCAAAGCTGAGGATATTCCCCAGCTGCCACTTGCTTTGATAAGCTGAATATTTGCTTCTCCTGTTTGTCCTGCCTGTGCCTGACCGTGGCACACAACCTGTGGGTTGGGAGTGACCCTCTGTGCTTATCCTGTCTCTGTGAGCACCCTTAAGCGGCTGCTGACAGAAGGCTGTTGGGGTCCTGGACCTGCTATTTCCCAGGGCTGTCCTGGCCCTGCTCGCTGGGCTGTGTGTGTGCTTCCATCTTCTCTGCAGCCTGCCAGGTTCTGCTCTCTACCTCTGAAGGCTTCATCTAGAGAGGATGGTGCTAAGCATCCCTGTGGGAGGCAGTTGTAAATTGGAGCCTTTCTGGGGCAGCTTAAACTTGCATCTTGGTGACCAAGAGTGCAAAGGATGTGAGAAGCGCTCTGTCTCACCTCTCTTCTCCTGGGCTTACACCATTAATAACTACTGTACATCTGACAAGATACGTGATGCGGTTGACTTGAGACCATCTGAGGTGGAAGTACGGATGTCAGAGCTCTGCGCTCTGTCATTTAAGGCTTCTTTTTTTTTTGGTGTTCATTTGATTCTGGACTCAATTTCTCTCCTTCCATTATTCACCTTAACAGGGACCAAGCCACAAGTCAGGCTGGCTTACTTCAGTGCTAGCTCCTGCCAGCTCTCTGCTAGGAAGTGAATAACTGGGGAGGTGTCTAACAGAATAGTCAATGAATGCTCCATGTAGTCCTTTTGGAAACAAATATTATTTGCTTTCTTCAAATGTTGTTGTTTGTTCTGTATAATTGGCTTTAAAGAAATTAACTGGGTATCATTTTAATATTATGCAAATGTTCTTAAAGTTACTATGGCAAGTTCTTGCCTGTTGGATTCAGAGTATAATCTGCATGACTTGAATTTTTAATAATAATCTTTGCTCAAAAAAAGAAAGTGTCTTTCTCTCTGAGGAATCCACCTCCTTATATTCCAATTAATGCACTTAACTTCCTGGCAATTAATGTTTTCTTGTAGCTAGCTGTTCTAGGGTAGTTAAGCAGAATGTAGTCATGAAGTATTTCTTTGTAAGACTGTGTTATCCTCACAGGCTATCATACAATGCTTTTACTGACATTTTATGATATATTATCAAAAGCAATGGGAACCAAAATACTTTTGCCAAGGACTGAAATTATTCTAATATGTTTTGTAGTGTGTCCTCGCTTTTTATCCTTTCTCCAATTTCTTTGCATCCAGATCCAGCAAAGCACTTAAACAAAGCACTATGAGAATTTTTTGACAACCCATTTCCCCCCTGCTGTCCCCGAACCCCTGTTTGGAAATTGCAGCTTTGTCAAAAATGAAACTTTTAAAGGGAACTTCCAATGTTCCTTGTAATTTCTGTGGGGAATGACTCCTCCCAGCTGCCCTTTGATTAGGACATGAAAATGGGACATGGGGGTTGTTCCAGACTTTACTCTGCAGGGAAAGGTGTAGTGTTTGGGTCAAGGTATCCCACACACCCCAGGAGTGGAACAGTCAGGAGGCTATCAGGTATGTAGGAGTGGTGCATCTGGCTCTTGCTTGCAAGCCTTGCTTTGGGCTCTTCAGGTTTTTCCTGAAGAGTTCAGGAGTGGGTTGAGTGAGGCTGTAACGCCAAGTTCTTCTGTATGGAGTGTAAAAGGTGATGCTCCAGGTATGCTTTGATATGTTGGGTGCTTGCACAGAGCTATGGAGCCACCTTGGTTCCCTCAGCAGTATTCCTGGGGTTCTCCACCATGGGGTGATCCACGGTGTTCATAGACAGTGGCTGAGACTGCCACAGGACTAGGATCTGCTTGTTGGACCTCTTGTGGAATAGGCAAGGGCTGCCATGTCTCTCCTCCTGGAGCCTTGGCTCTTCCCTGTTTGTTGCAGGAAGAAATTTTAAAAAGAAAAAATCTTGAAAAGGGAAAAGGACTGGAGGTCCAGCTCTTCGCATAAGCGTGCGCTTTGTTTTCCGTAATGGGAATGCTCCCCTTGGGACCTGCTGCTTTGAAGTCCGATTCACTCTGCCCTCTACAGCACCCTTTAATTCTATAAGTAGGTGTTTGCATCTCATCTTTGCTGTGCTTGAAACTGTGTCAGTAGCAAGTGTATTTAAATACATGTGTCATCTCATTTCCCTTGAGTACAGGGGAAACCACACTATCAAGTTTTATAGACTCTTTGCCTGAGAATGAGTTCTATTAAGCTCCTCTGAGCTACAAGAGCTCCCTTCCTGGAGAGGGACACTACGTGCTTGATGCTATTTAAGATGGGGAAATACATGGTTTTGGTTCAGGCATTTAAATGAGTGACTGAGCCTGGTAGCACTGAAGGACCAAGAACCTTGTGCTGGAGAGGCAAAGACAGCCTCTACCTGAAAGCCTGTCCCACTGTGCTAGACAGCCACTTCACTATCTCATGGAGATACAGCACTCTGATGGCATTACCCTTGTTATGCATGAGCTTCCTGGCTTCTTGTGCACGTCTGAGTGAAGCACAGGCAGGGTCATACGTATATTTTGTCAACTTTTAATTAACATACCATAACTTCTTAAGCGTTATGACAGTGTTCTGTGATCACAGGTCTCAAGACATTTTTAATGCTTTGGAACTAACTAGTCTCTGGCCTAAAGTGTCTTGGGTTAGCTGGAGTTGCACCACTGATGGATTTGGCCCCATGAGTTCAGCGGCTCCAGCAGGCTGTTTGCAAGAGTCAAACTCTGGCAAATTGTTGACTCTGAGCTCAGTTGGAAAAGCTCACGAAATGAAATCAGTGCTTTGCCCATTAGGCTTGGGATGAAAAGCGAGACTCGGAGCTGCCAGTGGTTCATATTTCATGCACAGAGATTTACTTGTATTAGCTAAGATTGTGATGAGTTTGAAAGAGGGAGACAATTTGTAAGCCAACACAGAAATAATACTTCCCCATAGTAAGTGCATAATGAGAACTGTTGCTTTTGTTGGATTGAATAAGCTTAGATTGTTTAAGACATGCAGGTTTTGAATTGTGAACAGTACCACTGGTGATTGACCTCCTATGTTATTTTTACATCACTTCTTATTTCTTGACATCCTGAGTTTGCTTCTGAGACTTTCATTCCTATTCTTCTGCTCTTTTCCTTTCACACCTCTTCCCTTAATCTTTCCTGCTCTGGCTTTGGAAGCCTCTTTGCTTTTAATGGACATCTAATATTTGTCATAGACAGCATACAGTCTGCACAAAGCAGGTCTCTAGATATTGCAGCACATGTAAGCAAATTTGAGCTGGTTTTAATCAAAAGCAATGCAAGCACAGCATCAAAGAACCTTAAAGAACTTTTTTTGTGCTGTGGTTTGCAGTGCCTACTTTGGTCACTTCAGAAGTATCCTTCGTTGCCTTGTGCCTTCTGCAGTAGCTCAGATCTTCTGGCAGTATAGACCTTGCAGAAAGAGCTAATTCACTTACGGTGCTGAGTTTGGCACAAAGGCCCCACCGTCGCTGTGTGCCACAGTCCTGCCTGGTTACTGACAGATTTCCCTGAAACTTGAAGGCTTTTGGATCCGATGGTTGAGGTCAAGAGTTTAATTAAACTTTTGTCCCAAGAAGGCTGCCCATCTTTTGGGTCCCTTCCAGAGCAAGTGAGCTCTCACTGAAAGCGAAGAAGGATATTTCAGCTGATTTCATGTTCCCTGGCTTTGAATGTTACTTCTTTTTTGGTTTGGGATTTTATTTTTTTCCATGTTCTGTGTTTGGTAACCCCCAGAGCAAGCTACAGATCCTGCCAGTTTCTTTGGGAAACTGTAGATGTGTCTCAAAGCAGTGACCCAGCTACTGGGCTTGGGCAGGTGATTTAAGGTCTATTGTCTGAGAAATGGGGGGTTGGGTACCTGATCTGTTGGACTTCAGGGGACCTGATTTTTCTAAATGGGCTAAGCAGCCATCACCCTTCTGAACACCTTCTACTGCTCCCCACAAAGCAGCAGCATTGTTGAAACTTGGCAACCAAGGGCTATGAGGTTGTAGTATGGTTTTATTTACCTGTGCTTCCATTGGACTTGGGCACAGATGGGGGGACTGGGGGGAAAAGCTACCCCAACAGATCAGCTCTGTTCTACCACACTTCCAGTCCAATTCTGATCTGTCTTCCCTGACTACCTTTATGCAGAGAGGAATGGCTAGGGAATACTGCAGGCAATGAATTAATGTGGTGGTCCAGAGGTTACACAGAATTTTAGAATGAAATAGATGCATTAAAGTGCATGTATATAAATGTTTTTTTTTTCTGGAATTTCAGTGTTTCCTGTCTTGTGTGGAAGCATTCATCCGTATCTTATCCATATTCCACCAGTGAATGTACTGGTGGTAGACACATACTTGGAGCATTAAGAGACCAGAAAGTTTCTCAAGTCTCACTTACAGCAGGACTAGATATCAAACTGGTTTTAAAAAAAGTATTGAAACTGTTGAAAATCTGTTGGCTTCTGAGGAAAAAAACTTGGGATTTCAACCAAGAGGATTTGGTTCCCATGGGTAATTTCTGTTTTTCATCAGACTCTGATCATGTAGTCTAGCTCTTTGCATACCTCCATTGTTCATTAAAACCGATCAAGCACGGAATATCTCTTGCCCCGATACCTTTTGCCAGAATGTATGTTTATATAAAAAAGGAAATCTGATTATTATTTTTAACCAGCTCCCCCTTTTCTCCATCTGTGTGCGTAAAGTTTCTAGACCATGCCTTATTCAGCTAGGGTATCCTAGGGCAAGCTCATTTCTGTGCTTGAACAACCATGGCAAGTGTGAGGAACACAGTGGTGTCCCTCTCTCAGCGTAGCTCCAGGCCCCTCCAAGGTTTTTGAGAACATTTTAAGAAACATTCAGTTATAGGAGAAAGAGCCAGGAGAAATGAGAATAGTGGAAGCAGTTTGGCTTCAGCAGTGGCTGGAGCAGCAAAGCCATGTACTGACCAATTTGTTTTGGGTTCCCTGCTTGTGCCTGCTGTTGGTGTGTACCATGATGCTGTACAGGGACCAAGGCATCAGGTTCATGCCACCTGTCTTCAGCACAGTCTAAACTGGGTAAGTCTGGCTGGCAGAAGGCAATAAGATGCCAGGCTTGCTTTCAGCACCGTGGGTTCATGGGGTGGCAGCAGTGAAGGCTGTGTTGCTGGCTGCTGGTGCCTTGGGAGCGCAGGAACGAGGAGTGCTGCCAGCAACAAGCTGCCGCTGATGGATGAAGACAAAGTAGAATGGAACTCCCCATGGGGAGCAGGGCTGCAGTCCCCAGGCATGAGCAACTGGGATGGTACAAGGCAGAGACTGCTTGCTTGTGTTTGGGTCACCCTTCTTGGGTCTGGGTGGCTCCTGAGCAGTTCACGTCCCACTGCCTGGGTTGCAGAGCTCCCTTGGGATGGGTGGAATGCTCTCTTCTCAGCCTGAATCTGGAGGTAGGGTGGATCTATGTGAACATCCCTGGGTTTTAGGTTTAGCTGCTCACTATGACTCTGCTTTGCATATATCTTCTGCAGGCATTTTTCAAAGATTCTGCCAGAGGTTTGTTGTGCAGGTTGCTCCAAACCTGGTGATGTTGCCCTTGTGACTTGCCCCTTGCTTTGCAAATGCTTTTTTGTTTGTTCCACTGTGACTTTTGAACTGCCTCTGTTTTAAGACTAAAATGAGAGAGATAAAAAGTTCTTAATTTTAATTAAAACAAAGTTTATTTTGTTATTTCATTAGCTAGCTGTGTTATTTCAGGGCTTGACAGTAAAGTTATATGTTACCCTGTGGGTACTTCTAATTGTGTTATAGGGTTTCTCGTTTGCTCTGTCCAGAACAGTTTGACTCCTGTGCTGAGCTCCATTCTCTTCAGCCTGGAACCAGCACAGCTAATGAAAAACACTCCAGTAATAACAAGGGGCTCTCAAGGGCTCCAGATAATTGGGGAAAGGTACTATTAACATTACTGAAAGGCAAGTCGGCTGAGCTTTAAGAGCCGACTGCTAAAGATACCAAGAAATAGGGCCTGATCATTTTGGAGGTAAGATGATAGTGTGGAAGCTGGTCAAAGTAAACCAACAGATCTAGGGAAAATACTGTCAGTAAACGTCAACATAGGGATGTGTCAGACTGATGCAGTCCTAGGTCTAGCGAATTCCTGTATGCAAGACAGGCGGCAGAGTTCTTTCCTGCCATGCTTTTGGGAGAGATGCATTCCTGATGGTGAAGCTCATAAGACCACTGAGAAAGTGGTTTCCAGGTGGAAACCAGGAACTGTTAAGGATTTTTTTTCTGCATGGAGGAATAGTTCCTGCTCTATTCTGGGACTATATGGGCCAGTCCTGGACACCTGGATGCTCTGCTGCCTCTGGTATCGTCAGCACAATATGCTTTGAAAAGAGAGATAAGAAACCAAGAGGAGGCTGGTAGGGGTCGTGCTCCCTGCACATAAAGCCTTTTCCCGTTCATTAGGAGTTACAGATTTGCTTAAATCCCAATCGTAAATCCTGGTATCTTGTGTAGTGTGAACCCAGGGTGGCTGTAAAATGCTTTTGCAGGGGAACCTGAATAGAGAATTATACTGATTTAGAGGTGTTTTATCCGCTGTCCCTGGTATAAATACAATCGCTGCTGCTGAAGTTTTGGTGCCTGGAATTTATTTGCTCCAGCAGAGAAGGTGCAAAGGGAGAGGCGTGACAGTTTAATTCTTCTCTTGTGTTCCTTGCACAGTTTTAATGTTTTCAAGAAAATCTTTAGTAGGCATTTAAGGCAAAATGAATCATAGGTGGAATGGAAGGGTGTTTTAAGGATAGTGGTAAAGGAGGATGGAGAAGGTTTAGGCTCAGCTCCCTACTTTGACGCAAGGATCAGGCCTACAGGCTGTAGATGCCTAATTTTCAGTGATCCAGTCGAATACCTCTGACTTAATGGGTTGAGTCTCTTTATGCCTCTTTTTTCTGTCCTATTGGGTAGCACATGGGGAAGTATTCCCTCAAGCTTTGGTAGTACATAAGCTGTCTTGCTAACTTTCTTCACCATTTCTCTTGTTGGTTGGTGTTACAGGCTTACATCATTTTGTAAAAATATGAACTTCTCCAGTCGTTTGATCCAGTGCCTGGCTTTCCAACAGGATTGCACTATACTTAACCTTCAGTGTGTTATTGTTTTAGTTGTTTTGTCCAATATGAATAGCACCTTACACCATAACATCCTTGGTGGATGTAGAAAGATGTTCCAGAAAGAACTGAAGAGGGTTCCAGGAAAGTCAAGCTGTATGGCTTGTTTGATTTCTTTTTTCTCTGTTTAGCCTCTTAAAGTAGCCAGAGAAAGGGGAATAAAAACATTGCAAAGGATAGGTTGCTGGATAAAAGATATTCCGTTACAAACCCTGTCAACATTAATAATTCGTATCTCTTCAACAGTGCTCTGAGCTGTCAATAAGAAACAGGAATGAACCAAGATAAAAACTATCTGTCAGAAAGCAGATTGTCGGAAAGATAATAGAATCAAATTAATTTATGGTGAGGAGATTTCACAACAGACAACGAAGCAATACTGAAAACCACAGTCCAATGTAATCCCTTTGAAGCAACATTGTACTTATTACAGCTGTGACGATTACAAATGTTTGGTTTAAGAGGCTGTGTTGCAGTCTGGAGGAAAAAACCCAGTCTATTTATGGTCTCCAGATTTTAAAGATGGGAGCTAAAGAAAATAAGCCTGTAGACATATGAGCTGAGGCTTAGTATTTCCATCTTAACTTAAGAAGGGTTGGTTAGAAAATAGACTTGCCAGTGCAAAGGAAATTTGGATGTGTCAACATTTTGTTGATTATTTTTTTGGAAATTTTTGGTCCCCAGTTAAGATGAAAAGTCAAAAGAACCTGTTTCCACTCAATAAGAAGCTCTGATTCACAAGTGCCAAAAAGTCTAACTCTGTCATTTTTCTCTCTAGGTTAAACTGCCTCAAACCAAATTGTTCCATTTACAATGTCCATTTTAACTTGGAAAAACATGATTTTTTTTAAACTCACTTTGGTCTGGAATACTTCAAACTGGAAAGCAAAACCTTGAATTTGGAAAAGATGCTTTCTCTTTCTTGGAGGAGCTCTACTTTCCTAGAATTTGATGTTTTCTCTTATTTGGGGAATAAGAGGAGGAAGAGACTACCTGGATTTAACAATAGTTTCTGGTGGAGGAGAAGAAAGAAAAGAGATGCTTGTAATATAAAAATAGGACCATACCTGTACTCCTAGTTCAATTTTATTTGTAGCTAATGCACGTGAAGCTGTGAATCTTCCATGGTTTAAGATTTCCCCTCATTACGCCCTGTGATCCTGCTCTTCCTTTCCCAGACCGTTACCCTTGGGATAGGGCACACAGTTGTGCTGCCTTTGGAGTGGGAGCAAGCTGGTGTTGCACAGTATGAACCGGGAGGTCTCTGCTACTCTTTTCCTGGTCTTGCCGTCACAAACATGACCTGAGGAGGGTCCATATTATGTGGCTTGCCAAGTGAATGTGGTAATATAGTCCTCTTCTCATCCCTGAACCGAAGGAAGTGAGAAGCAACCAAAGCAGGCTGGATGTGCTTTGTCTCTGCACGTGTCCTACACTGTCCTGTTTGGCAGAGGGCAAAACAGCCCCTTCGCTGTTATGTGAGTGGGGCCTCTGAGTTCTCCAACAGCCTGATACTGGTTTTGAAGCCTGTGGGATGCCAGCACTGCCCTTCCTCAAAGGGGAAGGGGCTGGATGCTGTTGAAAGCTGTGATGAGGGCTTTTTCCACCTCTGCAGGCAGGCACGAGGGGGGTGAAGCCAGGCAGCAGGCTGTTGGAGTGGGGGGGATGTTTTTGCTCTGGCTGGTACCATGTCCCAAGGGAGCCCAAACCATGGTTTAGGGGGCAGGAGGATGGAGGTGTGGAGCTGCCCTTCCTATGCCAGGCACTGTATGTGTGGTGCTGTTTCAAGCCCTGCCAGCTCTTTTGGAGTGGGTGCTGTGCCTGTGGGAGGTATCACTCCTCCTTCTTCCTCCATCCTCTTTCATCACCCCCAAAGGGACCTGTGCTCCAGCTGAATGGGACTTCTTCCAGTGGCTCCAGATGTGTCTGAGGAGTTTTCTGTCCCTGTCTCTTGTAACCACCCCGTCCCCTTTTTCTGTAAGTTTCAGCTCTTGGTATTGCTGAATGTGGAAGTCTGTGAATGCAATCAAACCGAGGGGGTGGGAATATCCAGCAGAGAAATCAGGAGGGATAAAGGTCCCCACCATCTCTCTCCCCTTTCCCTAGTCCACTGCATTGCTTGAAAAAAATCAGAATGACCTGGATCTAAACTACGGTTTTAAAGGGATGAATCCCTCTGCTCCTTCTTGCCGTCAGGACTGCCAGCCCTGTGTGTGGGCATCGTCTGCAGCGTGCTTAGCACTGACTCTCCCCCAGCTCAATGACAAGTTCTCACTTTGTTTGTTGTTGTTTGTTTTGTTTTATTTTTTCCCCTTCCAGCCAGGCTGACATTTAATTCTGCCTCGGCCAGTTAAATATAACCCCGAAACCCGCGGGTGAGAAAATGTGGTTCTCTGTCACGCTCGTTTCAGAGGAGCCAATTAGCAATGGTGATCCTTGGGACTTGGCAGCCTCTTCCTGGGCACCCGGCAGCCCTGGCCCTGCCTGTCATTCTCAGGATAATGTGCTAGGAAATGGTCTTGTGGTTTACTAAGAAAAGCAAAGCAAACAAACTCCCTCTCCCCCGCCTTTGCAACCCAACAACCTGTGGGCATAATTGATTTGCAAGATTTGCAGTCAGGATGTGGCTTTGCTGCAGATGAAGTTGAAGAGCCTGCTCCTCTCTGGCTCTTTGCCCAGATCCCTCTAGTCCAGCAAATTTCCTCATCCAAAGGCATTCAGCGTGGAGGCACTGATGGGACACAGCTAGCTCTCCTCTACCTCACCCCTCACTGCCTCAGTTGTCCTTCCTTATGTCCCTGCTGCAGTGCTGGTACCACTCCTACTCCCACTCCCAGGCTGTAGCTTCCCCTCTGGGAGTGGGAGGCTGGTTCACCAGGCTGTGGGCTTGCTGGGATGCCTAATGTCCCTGTGACCTCCTCGAAGCTGGCATGCTGAAAACATCTTTAGCAGGACCTGCTGTCCTCCCAGGTACAAACCTACCATACCCTGCCCTGCGTCAGGACAGGGTATGTCTAACCCAGTGCTGTGCCTGCAGCTGGGTCTGCTTGCTTATGCTATGGGTAGGGTGATTCTTCCCCTGACACATCCTCTGTGTTGGAAGATTTAGCAATGTGGTGGGGTGGAAGCTCTGCTCTGTTTGAGTTGGTGATGGGTCTGATGTTGAATTTGTCTTGTCCAATTTATGTATTTTTTTCGAACCCAACTGTGGAGGCTTCTTGGTCTCCACAATTCCCTGGTAAAGGTTTCTGCTGCTAATGTCCGTTGGGAAATCTGATGTCTTCAGCAGTGACGGCTTCTTTGCAGAGGGGTGAGAAATGGTGATTAATTTTGCTCCTCAGAGTTCTGTTTGGTTTCTCCTCTCTTTGCATGGAAAAGATCAGAAGCTGTTTCAGTGCAAAGGTACTTTTCAGGGTTTGCAGATGATGTGCTCCAAAAAAGTAGCAAACCTGGGCTAGTTTAAACCATTAATGGCTAGTTTAAGATCCCTGCTGTCTGAGTAAGGACTCCTGCTTGTTCCCAGAAATGCTCCTCCCTGTCTCCTCTGTGATTTTTTTTTTAGGACCTGCATTTTTGTTTGCCATGTGAAGTTCCTCATTCTGGCTGAACTCCTGGCCTTTTGTCCCTTGTGCCAAGCTGGGTGTGGTACAAGGTGAACCTCCAGGGTGAAGAGCCCTCCTGTTGTCCATTAGGTATTGGAGAGTGGGACCGGCTGGGGCTGTCATCAACCCTCTGACCTGTGTGCAGTTAGCTCCTGGTGTGGGAGTAAGCCCTGGTGATCACAGAACAGGCAACACAATGGCAATCCTGCAAACAGATGGACATATGATATTCATAAAAGAACAGGGATGATTCCTTATCCCCTGCAGCAGGAATCCGGGATTAACTCTGTGCTGGTCTCTGAGGTTTAGTTGCTGTCTGTTATCACTTCTTGTCTGGCAGTCCCACGTGCTGCCGTGTGATGTCTGTTCTCCTAACACTTTGTACCTCACTAGAGAGTTGTCCTGTCTGAAATCACCTGCGGGCAGGGGAGATGGAGATGCTGCACAAACCCCTCCTGGCCGCCTGGTGCCCATGGGCCCATATTGGTATGGGGACAAAGTGATGGTTTTGTGAAGGCTCTGTGAACCCATCTCCAGTTATTAACTCATGTCTGGTGGACAGCTTTGATTTGCTGGCTTAAACTCAAGCATGATAGATGTCTGGGCATGGTGCTTGGACCTCACCGTCACTTCTGTATTTTACATTTGGTTGTAGCTTATCTTCAAAACATTTGCAGCAATATAGCTCCTCAAAACAATGTTTTCTCTTAGTGTTGAGACTTATTTTCCTTGTGCTCCTTTGATTTTTATCTCCTCCACATTTTCTGTATATCGCCTTAACAAGTAGAGGCTGGACAGTGTCCATATCACATCAATACTAAATTTCATTATATACAAACATCAATCTGGCTCTGGGCTGCCTTTTTAAACTGTCATCCAACCTGGTGGTGTTCAATTTCTGTTTAGGTCTGACCGTGAAAAAGCATTGGTTCAAAGCTTGTTCCCCATAATGTTCAGATCAAAACAGTTCCTCTGTGTGTTTATAATAAAAATATATTTTCACCAGCTCTTGGGAGCATTGACATTTTCATCAAGGCAATTTTCTATGGCCCCAATCCATCACAACACACGAGCTGTTCCATTGGTTCCAGTATGACTACTCATTGCTTAAAGTAAATTGTTTGCTTAAAAGCTTGTTGGATCAGGGCCTATAAGCGAGAAAAGATTGCTGATTAGAAAGTGCATTTGTTCCTGTTGTGGGATTTGATGTCAAATTAAGGACATTAGGAGAATACCAAGATTAATGCTTATATATTTTTGGGAAAGAAATATTTTAATACTTTGCTGTTAATAAACAGAGCTTATGCAAATGGGATGCTAAAGACCAAATCCCAGACATGACTGGAGTTCGATGAGAATAAACTGAAGGCAGAATTAATCTCCAAGAGAACTAAATGGCTATTTTCATGCTTATGAACTTAACATACTTTCAACTCCACCTTAATGAAAGACACACTCAGTTCACTGTTAAAAGAGGCACTTAAAAGGTATTAGCTGCATAAGTCCAGCTGTTACAAACTCCAATAAATTTGGATTAGGTCTCCACTGTTTGAGTTGCGTGTGTGGGTGCCTGACCTCAAAGCAAGTTGTTGGTTTTTTTAACTTATTGATATATAGCATTACATCAGGTTAATTACACGTCACTGTATTTCATGTCGTCTCGGCACAAACCCGCATGCATCGCGGCATCGTGTTGGAGAGCGGGACGTCGGGAGCCTCTTGGAGGGCTGGGGTGTGCTGGCTGCCCGCCTGCCCCCCAACCCTCCCCTGAGATGAATGCTTTGAGCAGGGGCGGCTGTTCGGTTTTACAGTACGCAACTGGCTCCCTGCCCTCCCCTCTCCACCCCATCCCATTTTTTCATTCCCTGGGGGAAATTCCCATCCTTCACCTTGCTTGATAACAAAGCATATTTTTAATCTTTTATTTTGGTGCATTGGAACAAATTGCCCAGTATTGTAGGGCAGAGTTAGGAACCTGGAGTGGTGGGGCTTTGATGTGAGTTTTCTCTTGCTGGCTCTGGTCAAATATTTGGTCCCTGCGCTGTTTTGCTGTGAATTCCCGGCCACCCGTGGAAGGGCTCAAGCATGGGCAGAGCAAGTTCGGATTTATGGCTGCATCTGTGTAGATGGGTCCAGATAACAGCAAATCTTTTTGCTCTGAAGGCCCCGCAGCCGCTATGACAAAAGAGATGGCTTAAAATTGCATTTCCATTTAAAGTAACGCCAAGCGCCGTGGACCAGCCCAGCCATGTGAGGGAAATATAAAGCTCCTCGATAGGGAGCGAAGGAGGAGAGGGGAAAAAATCTGGGTAGCAAGTAACTAAAATAGATGAAGTGGAACAGTTGGAAATCTCAACTTGAGTGACAAGGGAGAAAGAAGAGATCCAAAGTCAGCAGCAGATGACTCTGGTCTCACATCCTATCCCTTCCCCCCCCTTTTCCCTGCTGCCGCCGCTTTCCCAGCAAAGGCAAGAAAAAAACAGAACGTCTTTTCCAGATTGGGGGCCGAGCGGCCTCACATGTTGACACAGCAATAATTTTTAATGAGAAATTTTTAGTATTTGTGTGGGAGAAGTTAGCGTTGTGTACACAGATGCCTCTCCGGCCACCGCGCCGTAGTCCGGGCTCGGCCGCGTCCCCCTCCGGCACGGCCCGCGGGGTCCCAAGGCAGATTCCTTTCAGGCGAAGGGAAACATTTAGGCTCGCTCACCTTTGAACTGCATGCGATGGTGTTTACCTTGGCAAGACAAAGTGGCAGTTTTACAGATATTAAAAACAGTCCTAAGGGGAATCTGGAGGCCTTCCTATATTTTAATCACCCAATTTAGCCAGCCTGAGGAGTCGGCTGGAGGGAAAATGTGTGGCAAAGTGGGGTTTTTTAGTGGTGTTTTTTTTTTTTAAAGTGTATTTAACAGAAAATATCCCAGTGCTAAAACAAGAAGGGAGAAAAAGAATGTGTTCTATTTTTGATGCCCTCCACTCAAAAAAAAAAAGTGGGAATTCTCATATTAATCCGTAGCACCTCCACGCTCCATATGGTTTCTTTTTCAGCATTTCCTGCTGGGCTGTGCTCTACCTCAGCTAACCCCGCTCCCCTAGCCCTCCCCGGCTGCGTTTCTCTTCTAATTTCATATCTATCTGCCAGGAAAGATGGGTGCAGATGGGTTTTGCCCACATCTCGAAGCAAGATCTCCCCTCCTGCCAGTACTCCCTCTGGTGCACGCAATTAAAAAGAAAACTGGGTTTTTGTGGGGGAAGAGATTCAAAGGAGTCATGAGTGATGTCTGAAGTTATGCTGAGGTCAGGACCTTGCTTATTGATTTTCTAACACAGCAGAACCATGTACGAAAGGAAGAGACCTTCTCGCCTCCCCCAGATCCAAGATACTCCTCCAGCCTGTTTTTTTTTTAAAAAAAAAAAAATTAAGAAAAAAATCTGGCTGCAAGCAGTCAGGCTTCAACCAGCCTGTCAGACGGCTCTCTGCAGGAACACAATCCATGTTGATTTTACAGAGAAGGTTGTTATCCACATTTCACCACTGATTTATTGTTTTTTAACCAGCTCCTTATGCTAGACTTTTTTTTTTTTAAAAAAAAAGTCCTTTTGCACTTTGCAAGCAGGGAGACTCGCAGGCAGTGGGATGGCGATGGAGGTGCCCTGTTCCTGCTCCCGCTGGGCTGGGGACGAGTGGGGGCGAGCGCTGCCATCCTCAAGCCCCCGCTGCCGGCCACCTGCGATGTTTTGCTTAATATTTGTCAGAATTTATGAAGGCTGTGGCTAATGCCCGATAACACGCTTGTGTGTCCACTCTGCCCGTGGGCTGCAGCAGGGCAGCCTGGCTTAGAGAGTGCCGAAGTCTCTTTAGTTGCTTAAAGAGTAAGAAGGGTGTGTTGGAGACAGGTCTGACGAAGCCCTGCAGAATTAAAATGGCCAAATGCGTCCCGTCGCCTACATCTGCAGAATTCATTAGGCGAGCTTGATTGGCCTTTGTTAAACAAAGATGGGATAAGGTTTCATACTTTTTCTGTGGGAGTCGAGCTAAAGTTTCAGGCTGATGATTTAGTCAGGTGTAAGCATGAAGTTTCCAATTTAGAGAAATAAATCTAAAGTGATTTTATTATCCTCTGTTTTACCCTGACACCCTGCTTCACCCCGACTCCCTGTCAGAGCACGCATGATGTGTTTATACAGGCTGCACCGTAATCGACTGGCGGGCAGTATAACATGGGACACAAAATGCATCTTCTACCTAACACCGGCTTCAGTAGCCTTCTATATTTCATCGTCTTTCCCTGAATCTCTTGTATTCTGTCTAGTGAGGAGCATGTGCCCCTGCTCTGCTGGGGGCCGAGCTGGTGGGAAGAGCTGCCGGTGCACTGAGACACGCTATTTCTGCTCTTCTCAAGCTCTGCAGCTTCATTTTGCTTCGTTCCATGTGTTTTTCAGGGACATCCCTGGATCAGACTGGGTATCCTTTGGCTGGAGTTTTTTGAACAAGAGTGTGTGTCTAAGAACACTTGTAAAGCTTTTTTTTTGGTGGGACTTAGTAAAATTTCAATATTTTTTTAAAAACAGAAATATTTTCTATTTTAGTTCCAATTTCTGCTTCAGGAGCAAGTATTCTATGAAAACACTTAAGATTTTGACAATATATTAATAAGAAAAATCATATGATTAAATTGGCTGAAAAATACCTGTTTTTCAAAGTTGGTGAAAGAGAAAGCGATATGGAGTACAGACAGCGATGCTGGGGGGAAGAAAGCAAGCTGCTTTGGGCAGGTTCTCAGATCCTGTTGATTAAAAGTCTGTACAATTTAGTTATTAGTTAGAACATAAGGACACAAACCACAACAGGTCAAATTCATTTCTTCATCTCGGATATATCCTTGTTGACTTCAGTGAAGTTCCTTTAATGATGAATTTGTCCTGCTGGCTCAAAGATAAAAAGAGAAGTTATTTTTGTTTAATATTTCAACAAGGGGAAGAGGTTAGGGAGGGAATTCGGTTTGCACAAGTTGTGTTTTTCCATGAAGTTTAACAAGGGCAGCCACCACCTAGCCAGCTCTGTTGTATATTTGTCTTTTTGAGGGCTGAGCGCTGTCTCTATAGACTCTCCCAAATCCTTGCAAGGCAATTTTTGCCAGATGCAACCTGCAAAGGGCACTTGCAGCCATGGTTTGTTCGTGTTCCTGCAAGCAGTGATGGGAGAGGCTCTTGTTCAGCTGTCTACTGATTCGATTTTATTTATTTGAGGGTAATTATTGGAGGTAGAGCTGTGTCATTCTGTTGTCTTTGGCGTGGCAGCACCTGAGTCCCAAGTGGTGCTCTCAGCAATGTGCTTAACCCTGATCGCATTGTGGTTGCACCTTTCCTAGGCAAATCTCTTGCTGATGGGCTCATGGTTGTCTTGATGCACAATTTTGCCCCACGTGATGCCCTTTGCTTTCCTATGCCTTTCTCTTGTGCGTTAACAGGGTTGAGTCCAGGTTTTCTTCCATCTCCATCAGCCCTTTGGAGACCTTGCAAGGCAAAGGCCAGCCCAGTTGTTTCCTTCTGTATGTAGCCTGAGTGGAAGAGCAGAATTTCATGGCTTTTCACATTCCCAGTTTGAGCCAGGTCACAATTCAGCACAGAGGATGTGCAGATGGCCGAGGAGGCTTGGTTTTCTTGTGAGATCAAACTCTGAGTGAACCTGGTGATGTGAGAATATCCCTCCTTTGCACTCCTTGAAGAGGACAATTTGTGCTGTGGCATTTGGTTGTTGAAATGTGTTTGCATGTCTGTTCATTGTGGGTCGGGTGTATGGGTGTTGGCTAGGTACGTGAGTGGAGACTAGTTTTGCTGTCTTGTTCTTGCTCCAGAGAATGTGACCTTTTGCCCAGGCAAGAAGTTGGAAGTTTCACTGGTCACTCTCCATCCTGGAGTTCAAGGCCTCTGGCAGGGTAAGCCCTGGCTAAAAGCAGCCTTTCTGTTGCAAGTAGTACTGCTTTTAATCCAGGAGCAAAATGTTTTGATGAGAGAGGAGGAAACCTTTCCTGTGCTCTTCTCATCCTTGTATCTCTGGGTGCTTTCCAGAGTAATTCAGAACTATTGCAACTGGGCAAAGCAAGGCACCAAGCAGCACAGCGTGTGGCTTGGCAAACTCCTCTTTGTATAGGGTAACTTTAAGGGATGTCCTAGCTTTCTCAAAGGAAGAACAGCCTTAAATAGTAACCTTTCAGGAAAAGAACCACCATATTTTGAGATACGAAACTGACTGGTTAGTGACATAGTGGTGTGGCTTTATTTCTGTCTTGGCCTGCTGTTCCCAGTGTTGGGCACTGTGACACTGTTCATGGTTCTCTGTGAGAACCTCAGTAGTGGGGGAACTGGAAGAAAGCATTAATCAACTTCATAGAACAGCCCTTGGCTGTGTTTGCACTTACCTGTGATGAATGCTGCTCATCCATCGGTCCCCATCCCCCGTGGAAGCTAGGATGCTAGGTCCCCAGACATAGGGCTGGGATATGCACAGGCACTGCTCCCGGTTGCAAGGGTCAGGAACCACTCCTAGACTCCCTAGCATCAGTGTGATGTGTGGCACTCTGCCCAGGACATGAGACTTTTGGGACAGAGACAACAAGAAAGACAAGAGAAAATGGATGTGGGGGATTGAATGAAAAGTTAGTCTAAAACCTTGTTATAGCTACAAGGCTGTGAGGAAGAGGGCAGAGGCAGGAGATGGTAGCATCTCTGTGTGGTACTCCCCTGTTGTGACCCAGCGATGCTGCCCTCAGCATCTCCTGCTGTCCTGCTTCCTCCTGGCTTACCCAGTAGCCCTTGTGCCAGCAGGTCCCTCCTGCCACTCAAGTGGACAAGCGTTGGCCTGGGAGACCACACGTGAACTTCTTGTGAGGTACAGATGTTGCAGAGTCAAAGCTTGGCCACCCTTGGTCTAGGAGGGACTTGGATTTCCAGTGCCCCGGAGAAGCAGGAAGTGCAGGAGACACGGATATCATGAGAAAAGAATTGATAGTCCCCCCTCGGCCTGACCAAATATTGATTTTGCTGTTCGGTTCGTATCGTTTTTCACCACCCTGCCGGCCCTCGGGGTGGAGGTTCCCTCTCGCAGCCCCACGAGGGGTGTTTCAGGGAGGGAGGGAGAAAGAGGGACTGGACTTCTCACCAAGCAGGGTGAGGACAAGCATCAGTCACCTGCTAAACTGACCTGCCCTGGGGGGACAGCAGCGGTGGGGAGATGGGGTCTTTTGGACACCCAGTCCTTCACAAAGCCTCCAGCACTGTCCTGTTAGCTAATACTGTTGAGAGCGCTTACGTTGGAAGAGGTTTGCTGCCTTGCATTCCCTGCTGGTGCCCCCCACTGTGCTATGACTCTACTTTATGTTTAAGGTTTGATATAAAATCCAGGGAACGCAAAGGACCTTCCTGGCTTTCGTCGGTTTTGGAGTACGTGCTTAATTTTCGGATCCAATTGTTAATAAATGCAGCGATTGGCAACCACAAGTCAGCCTTCCCCGGTAATTCCTGCTACCACAGCTTTGCAGGAGTGCTGCTATCCAAACACTCACAAATTATGATTTTTGACTCAAAATCGTATCTGCTACTGCTGGAGGTAAAACTATTAATATATAAATAAAGGCTAATTCTGTCCTGGTTGTTTTTCTTCATGAGGTCACTAGTCCCTGAGGAATTATAAGCAAAACAGCAGAGTGCCTCACAAGAAATAGAAAAAATCATCTTTCATGGTATGAAAAAGAAAGATCTTTGGAATGTTTTTAAAGGATGTTCTCTAGCTTTCTTTGGTTGTAGTTTCTACCACATATACCATGTTTTTACTGGGATTGAAAACGGTGGTGTTGTCTTCATGACACTGTTGCTAGAAGCTAGACTTGCTGGGAATTATGTGGCCAGTTGATTTTTTTTTTAAATGTATAGCTGATTTATATATTGATATAATGATGCAAAACCACTTTGAATCCCCATTAAAACAATAATTTTCAACAATTCTGTGGTCTCAAGGCAATATTGACTTGCTGTCTTCACAAATCTTTGGCTTAATTGTAAGTTATGTTACCTGATGGGAAAATACTCTTTAGAACAGGAAGAAAATGCATATAGAATATTTTTCAGGCTCTTTTGTGCAGTGTTTCTCAGTTCGTGTAAACCAAAGAACTAGCTAGTCTAGTTCTTTTTTCTTTCTAGAAAAAAAAAGAAAAAAGCATCAAATAGTTGTGTGCACGTTTGCGTGATGTAAGCCATGTACTGCAATGAAGAATTAGAACTTCAAATGGTCATTTTTATTTTGATTTTCCCCATTGTACTTTGCATATCTGGATGTATTGGTCGTCTTATCAATCTTTCATGTTAAGACAAGATGCTTCACTTGGGAGGTGATGAGTTGCTGGAGCAGGTACCAGTGAAGGCTGTAGGATCACCACCAGCCCAGGAGACTTTCAAGACTTAGTTGATATCTGACCTGTCCTGGTGTGGGAAGCTGGGCTGGGGAAACTCCAGGTGCCCTTCCCAGCAAACAGATCCATGCTTCTATGGTTCTTTTGCACCTTTGCAAGTCTTTTATCTTCTGCTGAGTTGTGGACCCCAAGTGGGGCAGTGTTGACCTGAAGCACCTGCAGACTGGCATGAAACCTCAGGGGCAGTGGAGTTTCCCATGCAGAGTGTGGATGTGTTACATGCGGAAGATTTGAAGTCACGAACTTGCAGGCAAAGCTGTTCTTGTGGGCCTAAAATCTGGAATTTTTCCTGTGTAGGGATTTCCTTGTGGCATCTCAGTTGGAAAAGCTTGGGTTTTCTCTTTAGACAGCAAAGAAAAACCCTCCAGAGAGCAGCTTACTCTTCCAAAATTAGCTTCATCTATGAATGGGGAACTTGAACTGCTGTCATGCATTGCTTCTCTCTGGCCGTATCTTAGAAAGCACCTACAGATGTTGTTGCTGTTTCATGGGACCACAGATGAAAAACAGAGGATAGGTCCTGGCCCTGGTGTTTTTACTATATTGATCTTCTCATGCCATGCCACTCTTGCATGTAGACTGGCAGAATGAACAGCAGTGAAGTCCTAACCTGAGCAGTCCTTGGGTGGCACAATGCTCATGACCAGGCATGGGGAGAACCAAACTGCACCAGATCTTATGATATGCCTGTTTTTACCTGCCTGGGCTTTTAGCCCAGTGTAGATAGAGCCCATATTTCGGGATAATCCTCGACATCATAAATTTACCTGTGCAGATGGGACCCAAAGGGAGTATTAGAACAACGAAGCAAAAAAAAAAAACCCAACAAGGAAAAATGTACCTATGAGGCAATCTGAACCTTTGTGCAGCCTTCATTAGTACCAGCAGGGTTATAGTTACTTTTAATCATTCAACTAACTGTACTAGTGAAAACTTTCAACTTTCAGCCATTTAAATTGGAAAGGTCTTTAAAATATTTATTATTACTGTAAATCACGCCATTTAAGGTCAAAGCAGAAGCATTTGTTGGATTCAAGCAGGATCCCAAGTTGTTTTCTTACCTGGAGGTTGAGTCCTGGTGGAAAGGTCTGTGTTTCTAATTTTGCTGTGCTATTTTGTTACTATGAGATGATGGGAACACCATTATGCTGTGCTATTTTCTATTTTTTAATTGGTCGTTCATACACAGGTCTGGCTGGAGTTGAAAATCTCGGAGAAAAAGCCATTAACACCTGCATGTTTGACCTGCAGTTTATAAATCAGAACATATGTTTTCATATTTCTAACCTCGAAAAAACAGAAAAATGTGTCAGTGGATATTTGCAGCAAACTCAGATGCACATTGTCTTTTCAGTGTCAGCAGACCAGAGTGTCAAAAGGTATAAATCATTGCAATTACAGGGATTTTGCTTGAGGTCTAGCCTTGATTGATGTCTCTCCTAAATAAGATATTATTTGGGATATGGAACATGCACACTACTTAACCTGCCGTATTAAGACTGCGAAATGCCACTCTTGCTCTCTTCGTGTGTGTATGTATGGCATTTAAAAGTGATTGTGGATATCTGTTATTTGTGTGACAACTGGCATCTTATATGGATTATTTAGCTTGCTATTGTGGAAAACACTTAAGCACATAGAATCATAGAATGGTTAGGATTGGAAGGGACCTCAAAGATCATCTGGTTCCAACCCCCCTGCCACGGGCAGGGACACCCTCCACCAGACCAAGTTGCCCAAAGCCCCGTCCAACCTGGCCTTGGACACTGTCAAGGACGGGGCAGCTTCTCTGGGCACCCTGTGCCAGTGCCTCACCACCCTCACAGTA